>WBNM01042317.1:135330-175661 GCA_013399055.1 Ramphastos sulfuratus | reverse complement strand
TCCAGAACTGTACACAGTAATATCTATAAAAATCTCACCATTTTGCTTGTTTTCAAGGGAAAATCTCAGTGCTTTGAGACTGAGAGCGAAGACTGCTCTTCATTTTGATCATAACAAAGGTTTGCCTTCATGAGTTACTGACATACGTTATGGAAAGACACTCAAAAGAAAGCAAACCCCAGAGCCTTTCTGATCTCATTACCTTTCACGACCAGAGAAGCCTTGGAGGTCAGACCACGGGCAGTGAAAATGACTTCCCCAGCATCACCACGAAGCACCTTTGTGATGTTAAGTGTATATTTCCGACCCACATTGGAGGCTTTAAATCGCCCACCACTTTCCACTCTGCTCCCATTCAGGGTCCAGTTGAAGTCATCAATGCTTTCATGGGACAAAATGCACTCAAAAGTGCAGTCTTCTCCTTCCTGGATTTCAGTGTTCTTCAACCGTTTGGTGATGCCAATGTTCAGTTCTGGAGGACAAAAAAAAAGAGATTAGTACAATGACATGAGTAGTGATATTGACATTTTTAGCTCACTGGACTGGGAAGACACCCCTGCATTCCTGACAGATGTGTTTGACTTGGGAAGGATTTCTCAAACATTACCCGCTCAGAGTCACCACAAAGCTATAGAGAAGGACATTGGTGTGGAAGGACTGCATGAAGAACAGCTCAGTTGATATCCAGTATCTGAAGGGGGCCTACAGGAAGGCTGGGGAAGGACTATTTATAAGATCTTGCAATGACAGGACAAGGGGCAATGGGTTTAAACTGGCAGAGGGAAGATTTAGACTGGATGTTAGGAGGAAGTTCTTTACAGTGAGGGTGGTGAGACGCTGGCACAGGTTGCCCAGGGAGGTTGTGGTTGCTCCCTCCCTGGAGGTGTTCAAGGTCAGGCTGGACAAGGCCTTGAGTAACCTATGCTAGTGGGAGGTGTCCCTGCCTATGGCAGGGGGTTGGAACTAGATGATCCTTGAGGTCTCCTTCCAACCTTACCATTCTATGATTCTATGATATGGGAAATGAGATGTTTGTATTTGTTCACTTGTTACCATCCTACCCCCACCTGGTATTCATAGAATTGTCACAGAATGGCTTGAGTTGAAAGGGATGTTAAAGATCATAGAATCAGTCAGAGTTGGAAGGGACCACAAGGATCATCTAGTTCCAACCCCCCTGCCATGGGCAGGGACACCCAACCCTAGATCAGACTGGCCAGAGCCTCATCCAGCCTAGCCTTAAACACCTCCAGGGATGGGGCCTCAACCATCTCCCTGGGCAACCCATGCCAGGCTCTCACCACTCTCATGGTGAAGAACTTCCTCCCCACATCCAGTCTGAATCTCCCCACCTCCAGCTTCACTCCATTACCCCTAGTCCTGTCACTACCTGAGACAGTGACCAAGCCCACCCATAATTACAGCACTCATTGAATGTCCATCACCTACAATACTTACCCTGAATGCTGACCTTTGACTTGGCAACATCAGTGCCAATATCACAGGTGTATAAACCTGCATCTGTCTTTTCTAGGTCATGGATAAGGAGGCACAGGGTCTTGCCAGACTGTATCTGCTCATACTTGGTACCAGAAGTGAGCTTCTCACCATCCTTTTTCCAAACAGGTTTGACCTTTTCTTTGGAGACTTCACATTCCAGTTTAATCAAACCACGCTCCTCACCAAAAACATCATCCAAGGACTTCATGAAGACAGCAGGCTTCTCTGAAGGTTAACAGGCAAAACAGAGCACAACCAGGATATTTAAGACATTTTTAGTTGCTACCAAATACTTAAAGAGAACTTAAGTAAACCCTTGTGACACTGCTGATACCAGTGAAGAACCTAAAGCAATGCCACACCTCATGACTGGAATGAGTTTTAGGGAAAACAGAACCTGTGAATGGAAGGGTGCAGGGAAGAAGAAAAGCATTGCCAGGGGTAAGGAATGATATTCAGTGCTACAACAGCAGTGTCTTCATGACTGTGCACCTATGAGGTTACAAGGACACATTTTTCTCTGTGTTGGGGTATCTGTCAGGCACAGGAGATCCCGCCCTAAAGAACAGGGCTTGGAGCAGGCATGTAGTGCTCTAGTGAAGGCCAGATGGACAGCTTCACACTTCTATGGAGTAGCTACTCAACAAGATAGACTAGATTTAAGCAGGCCCTTGTCTGCATCATGAGCAGCAGAAATGTTCTTCAGGAGTCCCCATCTCTGGAGCCATTCAAAACCTGCCTGGACACCATCCTGTGCAATTTCCTCTAGGTGAACCTGCTCTGGCAGAGACGTTGCACTAAATGATCTTCGGAGGTTCCTTTCCAACCTCTATCATTGTATGATTCTCTGAACATTCTTTTTCATTGCAGCAGTGCACAAGTGGAAAGGGGTCAGGTGGTTAGAAGGAAAAAAATGTGTGAAGAGAAGCAATTGGGCTGTAGGTCTTCTAAAGCTAGAGAGCTGGCACTGCCTTTTCACAAAGCAGGACTCATGCAGTAACATGAACACCCTCCTCACTCTCCTGAATGTTTTTGCTCTTCCCTTTTTGTTTTATTTGTTGCCTTTATCTGATTTAAAATATATTCATCACTGCGGATACTTATATAGGAGACATTTTTTAATAGATATAACAGTCAGAAGGAAGAGGAAACCCTTCAGAGTGAAAGAATTAAATTATTCAGATACTCTGGGAAGAACAAGTCAGTCACAATCAGGAGGCAAAACAGAATTGAAATCAAACAGATGATTCTCTAAGAGGGTTTGGAGGACATCAAAGTCTGACTTTCAGAGAGAATGGCTGAGAACATTTCCTAGTCCCATTTCCAGATACATTAGGGAGTTAACTTAGGATAGGAATCACTGTGGTTTACCTGAGCACACACATATGGGTGTGCTCCTAAACAAAAAGCAATTTTGAAATTCTGCTGAGAGTTTTACCTCACCTTTCTACAATAATTCACACAACTGAGAGTGCTTTAGGTGATACACAAGGACATGTTAAAGCACAGCAACCCAGGTGTGTGACCAGACATGGCATATTAAGGACAGTAGCAAAATGCCTTCTCTGTGCTGAGTCAGACCAGCTCTAGAACTGGTGTCGCATAGGCGTGCCCTGCCACGGGAAGTACAGCTCAGCTTCTTGCAGACAAAAATCTTCAGAAGCAACAGTTTATAGCCTATGGGGGAGACCTACAAAAAAAGGAAAATTGTTCTTGACCATCCTGCTGACGAATAAAATGCTGCTAAATAGCCAAGGAAAGTTTTGGCAGGAGACCAAAACAGTCTACTTAGAAAAATCACCCGCTGCAGTGGAAACTGGTCAGCATCTTGCACACTCGTTACTTGGCCCCAGAAAGGTGAAGCTTACAAACAGGATTGCTGTGTGGATATGATAACTAAGAGTTCCTTTGCATCTCTGATTGACATTCAGGAGGTGTGTGATCATGACCCACCTATCACCTTCAGACGCACACTCTCTGACACCTTGTCTGACTTCATTGTCACGGTGCCAGCATCTTCAGGTTTGACCTGCTTCATTGTCAACATGTAGCAATTGCCAACGTTCCTGATGTCATTGAAATTGTTGGTGTAAAGGAGGGTGCCGTTGAGGAACCATTCCACATCCTCATCATCATGAGACAGCTCACAGGAGAAAACAGCAGAACTCTCCTCTTCAATTTCCACGTCCTGCAGGTGTTTGAGTACTTCTACATTGCGGGCTGTAGGAGACCAAGGTGCACCATCATCATTCTTACCACAAACTGATTTCAGAGCTTTTAATCTCTGCTAGATGATTTCATCTGGTCTCTTGTACACTGTGGCTCACTACATTTAATGTACTTGGTTCTGCCTTTGATTCATCCATTAAAAAGACTATATTGTCTAGACCCCTCAATGCTCTTTTCACACAGGAAACTTTTGCCTTTTTATTTTCTATTTTTAACTAAAAATAAGTAATTCTAAGGTGTTAATGATATTACAGTGGCTCCTAAATATCCCACAGAGCTCCAATCCCTGTGTGCTCATCACACGCATCACACATACACTTCAGAATTGAATTTTCCCTGATGCACTGCTAGGGAGACACAGGTGATGAGCTGAAGACAATGGGTTTGGCCACCAAGTGATTGAGCAACTTGGTCAGGCTTAGGGAGCAAAAGGAATTGAAATCTTTACATTCCTTGCCCTTGGACAGAGGTTTCTTGCAGCTTCTCCACTCATGAAATGCTGTTTCTCCAGGACTAGCTAAGTCGGGGAGTACTAAATCATTTTGTCATTTGGATGAACCTCTGCAAAGCCAAACAGTTACAAAAAGCAGCTCCCTGGACTTCTGGAAATGATTCCATGTCTCATCTCCAAGTTTTGATGAAAGTTGCACTTAGATCATCTTTTCTTACACTTTCACCAGAGGTGAAGAACTGGCTCAAAATAGTCCCATATCCAGATGAGGTAGAACATCAATATGAATAACAAATACAGCACATATAAAAGCTGACACCGTGGTCAGGAAATGGAAATCAGAACCAAGATAACCAGAACCAGAAGCCTCTAGCAGTTAACTAAAGAACATTTTTAGCTAGAAGGATCAGAATCCCAGCTTCTCTGATGAAATGCAAAATAAAGTGCCTTGAGAAAGGCACGTGGAATTTTGCCTTACCCAGATGGTGGCTTTCAATATGCATTGCCCACTTCATGGCAACAGATGGATTTCAGTATCATAGAATAGTGGCACAGAGCATAATGAGTAACCTGATCCAGTTGAAGATATCCCTGCTCACTGCAGGAGGGTTGTAATAGATGACCTTTTAAAGGCTCCTTCAAATCCCATAGTATTATATGATTCTATGGCTTGTAATACAGTCAATTCATTTAAGATAGTGCATTTATATAAAAGTAGTGAATCTACTTCTACTCAAGAAGTGAAACCCAGGCACCAAGGTGAAACACTGAACCATAAAGATACCTTAGAATCATATAATACTTTGGATTGGAAGGTATCTTTAATGGTGATCTAGTCCAACCCCCCTGCAGTCAGCAGGGACATCTTCAACTAAAGCAAGTTGCCCAGAGCCCCATGCCACCTGACCTTGATTTTTAACAGGGGTGAGGCTTTTACCACCTCTCAGGGAAACCTGGGCCAGTGTCTCACCAGCCTCAGTCCGATAATTTTTTTCCTTATAGGTATGCCACAGGCAAATGTCCCTGCTGCAAACCACTTGTACCTTCAACAGTCAGCGTGGCTTCAGTCTCCGCATTTCCAGCCCTGCACTTGTACACACCAGCATCTTCAGGCTTCACCTTCACAATCTTGAGCTCTGCCGAATGCTCCTCCCGCTTGATTTTGTACTTCTCAGAGGGCTCGATGGGTGTGTGGTCCTTGAACCACTTCACGATCTTCGGAGAAGGCCTGAAGTCACAGGACAAGACGACCGAATGGCGCTCCAGAGCTGTCTTGTCCTCCATCTTCCTGGTGATCTGAATGTGGTAGTCTGAAAAGCAGAGTTAGGAAAGAAGGAAGGATGAATGGAAAGAGGAGGAAAGTTTCTGATCTGCATCTCATGCCAATTTATTTCATGTATGTCATTCACAGCTGCTTTGTGAATTCCTCAATGATGCTGTGGGTTTCTGTTACAGAAGTGATTGGCTTTGAAGGCAGCCCAACACCATGATCTCTAGGGAATGCTGGTTTCTGTAAGATAAAACTTTACATAAACTAACAGATGTATGAGTCAAGACTTACTGAGTTGCTTGCTAAGTGAAGTTTGTATTCAAGTATGAGCAAATGAAAGTCAAAACAAGGACTTCGGAATATGATTGGAGATATTTACTATGGTGACAGCAGAAGACAAAAAGCCTTGAAGCTTTGTCCCAGATTGAGTCAATGACAAAGCAGATTAATTAAATGAGCTATCAAACTTGTCTAGTTCAGAAATGGGACAAAATAACCTCTCCTGGCAAATTTCTTCTGTTTTGTCCTCTGTGGTAGAGTCAAGGAAAAAAATAACCCAAAAACTAAGCTTAGCTCAATTTGAGTACCAGACACTCCAAACTCATTTAGCCAAATCCTTTCCTAAGACATAGTTGTCTCATTTACATAATCATAGAGTGATTAGGATTGAAAAATATTTCAAAGATGATCAGGTACAACCATCAACCCAACACCACTGTGTCCACTAAACTATGTCCTGAGGTGCCATGTCTACACATTTTTTCAAGGCCTCCAAGGATGGTGACTCCACCACTTTGCTGAGCACCTTGTCCCAGTGTTGCAACCAACAACTTGTAGCTGGGAATTGACCAGATCTTACCACAGAATCACAGAATGGCTTAGGTTAGAAAAGATCTCAAAGATCATCTAGTTCCAACCCCCCATCATAGGCAGGGACACCTCCCACTAGAACAGGTTGCTCAAGTTCTCATCCAATCCGACCTTGAACACATCTAAGGAGGGAGCACAACTTGCTGGGCAACCTGTGCCAGTGTTTCAACACCCTCACTGTAAAGAACTTCTTCCTAACATCTAGTTTAAATCTCCCCTCTACCAGTTTAAGCCCATTACCCCTTGTCCTGTCATTACAGGACCTTAATGTACCTTCCAGATATACCTACATTTCCAAGACCCCAGCCAGTGGAACCTACACATTAGACAGTGTTGTCTGAATAAATATTTTCCAGGAACTGTGAGAGGAAGGATCTCTTCACAATATAACCAAGCCAGAAAATATTACCTCTGACAAGTAGGTTTGCTGTGGATTTTGATTTGCCAATGGAGAACTGAACGGTGCCTGTCATGCTGGCAGTGGTTTTCAGTATGGTCAGCCTGTGGATAGTGCCTTCTTGACGCACGATAATGTTTCTGCCAGCCTGCAAGGCTTCTCCACGTAGAAACCATTTGGGAGGTTTCACAGATGGAATGGATATTTCACACTCAAATGTGGCCTCTTCGGGCTCAGTCACATCCTCGTCACACAACTCCTTTATGATACTAATGGATTGCTCTGGAAGAAGGATGGAACAGGAAAGCAGGGATTTAGGAATCATGAAGGATCAGTTTCATTAGCATTCTGCACACTTCTGCAATCTTTACTGAACTTATTGGCTCAAAAGCCCTTAAAACATTCCTCTTAATTTTTTTTTTCCCCATATAAATAAATAAATAAATATTGCTGGTTATGGGTCAAACAGTGAGACTGTGACACTGCCCCAATAGGACCCACTGAGTCCAAGTCCCATTTCTAAAGTCACCTTCCCACTCTGATATAAAACACTTGGCATTATATAAAATGGAAAAGAAGATTCACTGAAATGCAGATATTGATAGTAGAATATATTTTGGGTAGCTACTACAACAAACTTTTTCTAGTGCACCTGATAAACTTTTCTGGAAGAGAAACTTCCTTAGGAGAAAGTACCATATAGTAATTTTCTAGGATGTTGCTGTCTTTATAGTCCTAAAAGGAAGCAATATCAATGAGCTTCAGAATAAATCAACAGTGAATTAAAATCATAGAATCATAGAGTGGTTTGGGTTGGAAAGGACTTTAAAGATCATCTAGTTCCAACTGCCCCTGCCATAGGCAGGGACAACTTCCTCTAGACCAGCTTGCTCAAAACTGGCCTCACCCAACCTGGCCTTTAACACCTCCAGGGAGGAGGCATCCACAACCTCCCTGGGTAATCTGTTCCAGTGTCTCACCACCCTCACTGAAAAAAATCTCTTCCTACTTATCCAGTCTAAATCTACTCTTTTGCAGCTTCAATCTATTCCCTTTTGTCCTTGGAAAAATTCCCTCTCCAGCTTTCTTGCACCCCTTTCAGATACTAGAAAGCTGCTATAAAGTCCAAAGCCTTCACTTCTCCAGGCTGAAGAACCCCAACTCTTAACAGCCTGTCCCCATATGTGTGTATGTATATGTGTGTGTGTGTGTGTTTTCTAAGTAAATGACTGTGCTGGTTTGAGCCTAATTGGAGTATTTTAATGAAAAAGAATATATTATAGGCTGTGAAAAGCAAACACTGGTGATGTTTACTTCACTCAAAGGCTTGCTGAGATGTATAAGAACGGGAACACAAATACAGATAAGACAGAGAGTCTCTCGGTCTCTCTAGGAGCTGATGTGTCTGCTGGTCTCTCTGCTGAGTAACCTAACTAACCATTCTCCTTCTAACCTCCCTTGCCCATTCTCCAAACTCATCTTGCACATAAGCCAGACCCTGGGGTAAGGTAGAGGGGGGGAAAAGAAGGTGGAAGGGTGGTTGGGAGCCCCTCCTGGGGACTCTGATTTCTGGGAGGGGAATTGTGTTTCTGTATTACCTTTGACTTGTATATTTCTGTAAATATTTGTGTATATTGTGTATAGATCTGCTTGTATATTGTGCTAAGCTGTAAATAGAGCTTCATTCCTTAACTTATAGAATCCTAGAATGGTAAGGTTGGAAGGGACCTCAAGGATCATCTAGTTCCAACCCCCTGCCATAGGCAGGGGCATCTCCCACTAGTACAGGTCACTCAAGGCCTTGTCCAACCTGGCCTTGAACGTCCATCTGGCTGAGTCTAGTCTGGGTGATTTTTCATAGTGTGTGGGGGCAGGTAACTCCCAAACCATCACAATGACAATGGCTTTTTGAACCAGCCAGTCCTCCTTCCAAAGCATCCTAGAGGGGCAAAAACTTTGCTTTCCTACCTTCAACAAAGAAATTGGCACTGCTTTTGTCATCAAAGGCATCACAGGTGTACGTGTCTTCATCTTCATAGCCTGCATCGTTGATGATGAGCTTCCGATAGACCCCGTCGCTCACCATTTCGTATTTGTCACTGGGGTGAATTTCAACATCCTTTTTGTACCACCTGACTTTGGCATTGGCACGAGACACCTGGCACTCCAGGAACCCCCGATGCTTTTCAAGAGCAATCTTATCCCGCAAGGGCTTCACAATTTTTACAGGCAGCTCTAAAAGGAGAGAAAAAAAAATAAAGGGGAAAAACAGAAGTCAAAACAAACAAAACCCATTTGAAAACTCCACAACCAACCAACCAAAAAAACCCACAAAAAGCCCCACAAAAAAACCAGGAAAAAACCCTAAAAACCCAAAACCAAACAAACAAGCAAACAAAAAAAACAAACAAAACAAATGAAATAAACCAGAGTAATCAGTAGAATTTCCATTAAAGGAGCCAATTAAAAACTCATTAGCAAATTTTCCTCACTGTGTTGGGCATTCAACTAACACACAGCAAGTAAAGAGCTAATGATGGGGAAATGGTTTATCCCTACTTTTAGCACTTGAGAACTGCTGAGATGATAGCCAGTTTACTCAATGGGGCCATGGCAAAGCCAGCCTGAGCTCCTCATCAATGTGTTAATTCAAATGCCTTCCTTCTCTCTATCTCCATCACACTATTTAAGTTAACATCACTCACACAAAACTTGCTGTAACATTTTAAAACATGCCCCCAAAAGAAAAAATGCAGGAGAAAGTCATGCTACAGCTTTTGGTCCCTCAAAGCTCAAACATGACTTTCAACATCTTGTGGTTTAAAATCAACCTTCTGAGGATATGAACTGTGCTGGTTAGCAAAAGTAAATTCCCAGCAATAAGGCTGATATCTTCCATCCAGTAGGGTAGGCAGAAGTTCTTCTAACCCAGAGAGCTTGGTGTCAGTTAACTTCGTTCACCTTAAAAGGGAGGGAAGTTGGTTGATTTATAACATGAAAAAGCTTAAGCAGCACCGGCATGAAAAGCAGAATTACCTTTCACAGTAAGCTGGGCACGAGACTCTGCCTTTTCTGCTACAAACTTGATCTCTGCTGCATCTTGGACTTGGACACGTGTGTAAGTCAGTGAATAGGTCTTGCCTGAGAACAGACACATAACCAGACATAGGTTGTCCTGTGCAAACAGCTTCACTCCCCAGGGCATGCTGCCAGCTTGAGCATCACTCATCTGGTTTCAGCACCTCACCAACAGACTTTACAGCAGCAAGCAAATCATTCCCGCATCTATATCCCTGTATGATTTAGCCTCAGCTTCCCCAAGGACCAATTGAATGTAGTCCCCACCATCAAAGAAGAACTGGAAAGAGAAGGATCCCACCCATTATCAAAAGATACAAACTCCTACCCACTGCTGGCAGCATGAGATGGGAGCACAGTACCAAATTTGCCTTCAGTTCTCACCACGTCCCAGGCTTGTTGCACCCCCAAAACAATAGGGTAACTCTGTTGAACCTTCCTAACTTGATTTTGGGGATCAAATCCTTCTTCTTAGTCTCCAACACTTACTCCAACCCACCCCCATTCAAGAACAAGATTCCCCTTTTTCATCCTACCATCTTGACGCATTTTAATGTTGTCAGCAGCCTTCAGCTTGTTGTCATTTTTGTACCACTGGGTCTGAACCTCATCATGAGAAATTTCACAGACAAAAGATGCACTCTCATATTCATTCACTTCCACATCTTCCAGTGGTTTGACGATCTTGATATCTCGGGCTGTGAAATCAGAGTAAATACATAGTAGTAAATACATTCTATGCTTGACCCTACAGGTAGAGTTACCAAGCTACAATGGAGCTCACTGCAAGAGGATTTTATGGATGCCAGAACTTTACACAGGTTTTAAAAGAAGTTGAACACATTAATGAATAAAAATCTGCAAGGAAAACTAGTCATAAACCTCCAATCTCTTGAATCGCTATAACTGAGCAACCTGATCCAGCTGAAGATGTCTCTGTTCACTGCAGGGGTTTGGACTAGATAATCTTTAAAGGTCTCTTGCAACCCAGATGATGCTATTACACAGGAAAGCTGGAGAAGGGCTATTTATAAGGGGCTCTAGTGACAGGACAAGGGGCAATGATTTTTAAACTAGAGCAGGGTAGAATTAGATTGGATAGGAAGAAGTTCTTTGCTATGAGGGTAGTGAGACACTGGAACACGTTACCTGGAGAAGTTGTGGATGCCTCATTCCTGGAAGTGTTTAAGGCCAGGCTGGATGAGGCTTTGAGCAACCTCATCTAGTGGGAGGTGTCTCTGTCCATGGCAGGGAGGTTGGAACCAGATGATCTTTAAGGTCCCTTCCAACCCAAACTATTCTATGATTCTATGAAACCTGTCACATCCACATACTTCTCTGCAGGTTCTCCTTACACCCTTGGTTGTGTGGCTGGACCACATCAGCCACAGGGATCTCAGCTACGTGTTTTGCCAAAGATGTATCTTTGGTTCAGAGTCTCTTGAGCTCAGTATGCTCCTCTTTAACTCTGCACGTTTTCACTGATTCATCAGAACCAATTCATATATTTGTGCTACTGCAGCCCTTTCCTTTTGGAAAGAAATTCACTTTGGATCATCCCCAGGACCAGAGCTCAGATGTGAACTAGCCAGTATTCAAGTAGCAACTCATCCCAGTGACAAAGTCAACAAAAAGAGTTCAACAGAGCAGTGGAACAGGACAAGTGTTCATGAAGTTATTGCTAAACCTAAGTGGCCACATGAGGACAGCATCCAGTAAGAAATAGGACAATGCTGATCTGTCTTTTCAGATCATAGAATAGTCTGCGTTGGAAGGAACCCTAAAACTATCTATTTTCAAGCCCTCTGCCATTAGCAGAGACATCTTCCACTAGATAAGGTTGTTCAAAGCCTCATCTAACCTGACCTTGAACACTTCAAGGTAGGGGACATATATAACCTCTCTTAGGGAACTGGTCCTGTATCTTACCACCTTCACAGTGATGAACTTTTTCCTAACAACTAATCTAAATCTACTTTATGTCAGCTTAAAGCCTTTATTCCTTCTCCTATCACGGTATTATCCTGATAAAGGTCCCTCCCCATCTTTTCTGTGGGCTCCTTTAAGTACTGGAAGCCTCCTATGAGGTCTCCCTAGAGCCTTATCTTCTCTGGGCAGAACAACCCAAACCTTCTTATCCTGTCCTCACAGGGGGAAGAGCTCCAGCCCCTGATCATTTTCACCTCCCTTTAGATGCTCCCCTGGAAAATAATATCTGCCAGGGTACAGCAGACCTGGCTGTGAAGATCTATTTTTTTCTGTGTAATGAAAAAAACAGCAGGAGATATCACATCCTACTTCAGTCAAACATACCATGGATCTTTAGTGTAGCTGATGTCTTGTCTTCAGCTACTTGACACGTGTAGGTCCCCTGGTCTTCATATTCACACTTGTGAATAATGAGGCTTCTCTTATTTCCTTGGGAAGCAATCCCCACTTGTTGACTTGTCCGGAGCTCCTTCCCATCCTAGAAGGGAAAATGCCAAACCAGATCACCATCAACTTCCCTACACTTGCAGTGAGCAAAGCAAACATTCAGCTCTGAGCTTAATTCACCTGTCCCATGGGACTTCATGGAACTGTGCTTACTTGAACATATGATGACACTTAGCATCAACAGAGTGGTTTGAGTTGGAAGGCACCTTTAAAGGTCATCTAGTCCAACCCCCTGCACACAGCAGGGACATTTTTGACTAGACAATCTTTAACTCAAGCATAGTGCAAAGTTTTTAAGAGGTAGGAATGGCTGAAGAACACACATACCTTTTGATTGACCTTAGATACCTATTTGAAGACTTAAGATGATGTATAGGATTGGGAAATAAGCCACTTCAGACATTAACTTAAAGAAATGTTGTTAGCTCCATTCAAGGGAAGAATCAACTGAGCCCCAAGGAAGGTACATGAAATGCCTGAGCTGATCCCCAAAATGACTGTCAGGTTCAAAGGAAATTGAGGCTTCATCTTAAAGGACAGTTCCCACCGAGGCTTTAAATCCTTGGATGAGAACTTGTGGGCATGAAATCAAGCACAGGACTGTGTTACTACCAACAGCAGTGCTCACCCTCTGTGCAGGAGCAGAACAGTTCAACTTTTAACCCAATAAGCATACCCAGTAAATAAAGAACACAGACCGTGATGAACTGGACAAATACATGGATGTGAGAAGAGGAACAATGCTAACAGCTGCATAGCAAAGGTTTAGACTCACATCCCCTGGAAGCAAGATTAAAAGCTCTCATTTCCTTCCAGAGGAGTCAGAAATTGAAATACCACTATCCATCAAGTGTATACCTTGAACCACTTAACATCTGCGTTGGGCCTGGACAGCTCACACTCAAATGTGACCTTGTCCTTCTGAGTTGCATTGATATCTGTCAAAGGTTTGCTGATTCTCACAGGTAGCTCTGCAAAAAACAGGATAAAGTGCAGTTAGTGAGGAAACAGGTCTGCAGGATCATCTGATTCAAGCAATAATCATAGATTAATAGAACTGTTTAGGCTGGAAAAGACCTTTAAGGTCCAACTGTTAACCCTGCACTACCAAGTCCACCACCAAACTGTGTTTCCCAGCGCTACATCTACACACCTCTTCAATCCCTCCAGGGATGGTGACTCAGCCACTGTCCTGGACAGCTTATTCCAGGGCTTGACAATACTTTTGGTTAAGAAATTTTTGCTAATATCCAACCTAAACCTTCCCTGGCACAACCTGATGCCATTTCCTCTTGTCCTATCGCTTGCTAGTTGGGAGAAGAGACCAGCTTCCACCTCACCCCAACCTCCTTTCAGGGAGCTGTGAGAGAGTGAGGTGGTCTCTCCTCAGTCTCCGTTTCTCTAATGAATAGGCACAGCCTAGCTTCCATGTTAAATAAAACTTGTGCCAACGAAGTCATCTTGTTTTGAGCTTATTATTTAGAGTTGATTTGTGGACAATGACATTAAAATAGCCCTACTGACATCACAATAGCCCTATTGACATCAGAAGGACACCTTACTGATGATGGTGCAGTGCTCATCATATTCTGTGCAATTCCAAGAAAAAAATGTTCCTCTCTCAATAGCTTGCTCTCTGAGTTGGGAGGAGGCAACCATAACCCACACCAACCAGAGACTGAGACTTTTGTGTACCTGTCACAGTGAGTTTCCCTGAAGAGTGAATGCCATCTGCTTTGAAGGAGATGAGTCCTGCATCTTCAAGAGTCACCGAAGAAAGAGTCAGTGAATGTTTCTTCCCCTGAACACCAAAGCTGATAGTCGGTGAAGGCTTCAACCGAACGCCATCCTTCTGCCACGTCCCTTCCACGTCCTCATGTGACACCTCCACCACAAAGGTGACAGTGCCTTTCTCAGAGACTTGGAGAGGCTGAAGACCCTTCACCAGCTTGATCTGTCTCACTGGAAAAAATAAGGAGTACAAGATCTCACACCAATAGCTGTGAAACAGCCTGAGCACTTCCAAAATACATGATTTCCCCGTTCCTCATCCAGGTACCTGACAATTGCTTGGTATCTTTCAACTGAACAACCACCTTTGCAGGAAATAAAACCTGTTAATGACCACAGCTGCTGTTCTTGACATGGATGCTTTCAGCTAGGACAAACAGGTCAACCAGCCATTGCAAGAAAGAACTAAGGATCAAACTGAAATTATTCCAAGACGACAGCAAAATGGACTTTCAAAAACATGAATTAAATAGTGCAGCCATTTATACCTTAGTAAGTGACCAACCTGACATTGTTCTAGCTAGGACTGAAAAAAATCAAATCATGTTTTCAAAGGTCTTATCATGAAGCTTCAACAACTGAGGAACAGCAGAACTCCCACAGGACTTATTTTAATAGATAATATTCTGTGTCCAGAGATTTGAAATTCTATATTCATCTTCCCAGCATAAATTCTGCTATAATTATTTGACCTAATTAATGCTTTTCCCTCTTGAAAGCTTAGAAATAAATCAGAGAAAGAACCATTTTACTTAAGTCTTCCACAAACATCTCCTTCTGGTCACAACTGAAAACAGACATGCAGTCAGATATGTTACTGGTTTGAGGAGCTGAAGTGATTTTAGGAAAACAGATCCTTCAATGAAGCAACTTTTAAGCTGCAATAAATCAACAGTTTTTCATGCAGCTATTCCTTATTTGCCTTGCTCTGAAAACAATTTCAGACCAAGCAGTATCAGTCCAGCTTCATGTTTTTTAAATAAAGGTCCTCTTAAATCAGGCTTCTTAGCCTAAAGCTGCGCATCAAATGGTAGTAACTGCATTCCTCAGACTATGACCATTTAAAGGACTTCTGTAGACCTCAAGGTAAGCTCTAACATGATCTACTGAAAAACGGCCACATGTTTGAATATCTAAAATCATGCTCCAGTTTTTGGCTTCTGCTTCTAGAGTCTTGCTTTTGCTGTATAGCAGTGCAAGAGCTCAGTGCTGCCTCAGCTGGAGGGCTTGCATGGAAAATAGATCTAGCCCGGTGAGATTCTTCTATATGGCTCCTTTCCTGCTGCATCTCATAACTAAGGCTTGGATGACCACAGACAAAAAGAATTCCCTGCTACAATGAGCCGATTCCCTGCTTTTGATGATGGTCCTTCTAAGATCACCTTGAGTTTCCATCACTGCATGAATGTATCTCAGCTCATCAACAGAGGAGCTGTTTTTCACAGTGACACTAAGGGTAAGTGATGAGAATGCAGCTGGGTGCTTGGGCAGCACAACAAAATCCTCTCTCTCCATCAGAAAAGGAAGTTTATAAACAAGACAGACAGAAATTTACCCTTGTGTGACTTGCTTTGCACAAAACCCTGCTGACAGCTGACCACTCAATTACTTTCTATACAATCACTGCTCCATCATTTTTGTTTTTACCACTTGGCTATAGCAACAGTGAATGCCTGAAAGCAGGTGTAACCGAACCTGCAACCAGCTGCTGAAACATCTTTGCTGGAAGGAAAATAAAAATCACCTAGAGACTGGAAAAAATGCCTTAGGGTGCAACATGTGAGAAAGGCTGGAGGAACAACCATCCTGTACTGCACTGCATGCTTCCAGCACATTGCAACTGTGGAAATGCTGCATTCTTCATCTTCTATGGACCCAGTCTGACTAACTATAAGAGAGTAAACCTCAGTCTAGCTCTAAATCAGGACCATCAAAAGCAGCATGGCCAGTAGGTGCAGGGAGGGGATTTTGCCCCTCTTCTCCACTCTCCTGAAACTCAACCCACAGTGCTGGGGCCAGCTCTGGAGTCCTTAGCACAGCAGAGACAAGGATCTGTTGGTGAAGGGTCAGAGGGGAGCACAGCAATGCTGGGAAGGCTGGCAACCCTCTGCTGTAAGGACAGGCTGAGAGAGTGGGGGTTGTTCAGCCCGGAGAAGAGAATGCTCCAGGGAGAGTTTCAGTGCTTAAAGAGCCAATCAGAAAGCTGTCCATTCTCTCCTGCTGTAGGGCACACTCAGCTCTTTGCATCAACCCAGGCAGATATTTCACCAGTCTTTTCCCAAACCCATGATGGAGGCCCCAGGACCACTCCAGACAATCTATTCAGTCATCCAACCATTAAAAGCTTTTTAGAACCTGGATCTTTCCCATTGCAGTTGAAGTCCATTATTTCCTGTCATTATTGCCACATGGAGAACAAACTGTTCCCTTCCACTCTGCAACAGGTACTTCAAGTCTGTTACCAAGGTCTCCCTTACCTATACAGCACCAGTTGGTGGCAGAGGCTTTACAGACAAAATTAGGCAGGCTTTAAGTGCTTAAATCCTGTCTTCATCTATCCTGTTATGATCACAACCATAGGACATAGGAAAGAGGACAGAAGGATAGGGCTACAGCTGAGACATCATTAGGTTGCTTGGGAGGGCAGCACCCTCAAATAGAAGATTGGTCTTGTAGTTTTATTAACTCTGTCTCGGAGTAAAGAGATGTCCTGGAAGTAGTAGATCACAGAGAACCACCAGGGTAATGGATGGCTAAAGAGGAAAAGGTTCACCAAAAGCCAAGCAAAGGAATAAACAGAGCATGCTAGAGAGTGAGAGACATCAGAGGAGAGAGGAGAGCCAGCTAAGAAGGTTAGAGGTCAGCTGCATGCCTGAAAGTTGGTGGAGTGCGATGAAGGCAACAGGAACCAGACAGCCATTCTGTGTTTACTGCCTTTGCCCCTCTCAGTCATTTGACTGGTGGCAGTGGTCATCGTGATAATGGAAGAGACCAGAATCCAATTCCAAGGGCTGTTCTAGGTGTTTATAGAGGTGGACATCATTCAACTTACTTTCCACATTGATCTTGGCCTGGGTCTTGTCATCAGGACTCTCACAGCAGTAGAAGCCCCTGTCTGCAAAGGAGATGTCCTTGACCACCAAGGTGTGTTTTGTTCCCTCAGCTTTGATCTCTATTTTGTCACTGGGCTTCAACAGAATGCTGTTCCTCATCCACTTCACCTCTGCAGGCTTGGTCAGCTCTACCTCCAGGGTCACTGTGTCTCTTTCTTCAACTGTTCTGGGCTCCAGCTTCTTCTTAAATGAGATTGAGGCCTCTGCCAAAGGAAAAGAAATGCCAATAAGAATGCAGAGCATCCAGAACACACATAGGCTTTCAGAGAAAATTTAAATGGTGGCCCACATATCTCTGGTCCAGATGCATTCTGGGCATTTCTTTTTAGTGATGGGAAAGCAGAATTTCTCTGCTTTAACACACTCAGTCATAGGAAAGGCCACCTGAAACAAAGGTCACGGCATCCACGGCAGCCTATCAAAGGGCCATTATCTCCTCTCACCTCGGACTCTGAGATTGGCTGTGCTTTCTACACCCTCAGCATTGGCAGAGATTTCAGCTGCATCTTCCAATGTTAGATCAGTGATGGTGAGGCTGTGGTTGGTGTCCTTCTGTGAGATCACATACTTCTTGCTGGCTTCAATCTTAACACCATTCCTGAGCCAAGTGACCACAGCATCACTGGGAGAGACAGTGCACTTGAACACAGCCTCCTTTCCTTCTTCAGAGACCACGCTGTTGAGCCCTGTCATGAATTTCACCACTCTGGGAGCTGAGGAATGAGAATAAGCCATTTAGGAGCATGACTTTGAGGATGCTTGTGCCATATCTCAAAGAGAAAAAGGCCTTGATGATTTTATTGAGGTATCCATTTTCATGACTTACAGTAAGTGATTGCTATAGTCATAGAGTCATAGAAAGACCTGAGTTGGAAGGGACCTTAAAAATTATCTATTTCCAACCATCCTGGCACAGGCAGGGACACCTCCTGCTAGATCAGGTTGCCCAGAGTCTTGTCCAGTCTGATCTTAAACACTTCCAGGGACAAGACATCCACAACCTTTCTCGGCAACCCATTCCAGTGTCACACCACCCTCATAGCAAAGAAACTCTTCCTAATGTCCAATCTAAATCTATCCTGCTCCAGTTTAAAACCTCTGCCACTTGTCCTGTCATCACAGTCCCTTTTAAGTAGAGTCCCTCCCCAGCTTTCCTGTAGGCCTGCTTTGAATGAATCTTCATGTTTCCCATGTCTGTGTATAAAGATGTCAGAAGAGAAATGGCATGAGGGGAAATCCCATATTACATTTGGAATACTTAACTCTAGCCTCAAATGCAATTTGAGGTGGGAGTTAAGTCTCTTTTTCTTAGTATCAAGTGACAGAACAAGAGGAAATGTTCTCAAGCTGTGCCAGGGGAGATCTAGGTTGGGCTTTAGGAAAAACTTCTTTGCTGCAAGAGTGGTCAGGCATTGGAACAGGCTGCTCAGGGAGTTGGTGGAGTCACCATCCCTAGAGGTGGTCAAGAAACCTGTGGACATGGCACTTTGGGACATTGTTTAGTCGCCATGGTGGTGTTAAGTCAACAGTTAAGTTACAATTGAGAATCACAGAATGTCAGGGGCTAGAAGGGACCTTGAAAGATCATCCAGTCCAACCCCCCTAGCCAGAGCAGGATCACCTAGACCAGATCACACAGGAACACATCCAGGCAGGTTTTGAATAGCTCCAGAGAGGGAGACTTCACAACCCCCCGAGTAGCCTGTTCCAGTGTTCTGTCACCCTCACAGTGAAAAAATCTTAGAGGTTTCTCCCAACCAGAATAATTCCATGATTCTATGAAGGCCAATTTACTTACACAGTAAGAGACCTGAGCTCTGCAGGTCTAAAATCATACTGTTACTCACAAACAGAGGCTCCACTCACACTGAGAGTAGTGGAGTGTGGTACTTTGCTGTCAGCACAAGAGGCAGCACAAACACATGACCAAACTCAGCTTTGCAGAGTTGCAACCACTGAGGACCACCCCAAGGATCCCTCCACACTGTCAGCATCAGAGCCATACGTTTGGGGGTGACGGTAACGCTGCTCTTGTCATCTCTGGACTCGCAGGAGTACTCTCCCTCATCCTCGGCCCGGATCCCTGTTATCGTCAGGGTTCGTCTGACCCCGTCCTGGTGGATCTGGAAGCGTTTGCCGGCTCTGATCTCCACACCGTTCCTGCGCCACACCACCCTCCCCTTGGCGTGGCTCACGTCGCACGTCAAGCTGACGCTGCCTCCGATCTCTGCATTAACAGCTTCCAGTTTTTTGGCAAACTTCACTGGGATTTCTGAGGTGCAGAAAAAGATGAGGAGAGGAGAAAAGAAAAGGTAAAAAGCCTGTTCTAAGAAGCTGGTGCTGGACAACTTTAATAAATAAATAAACTAACCAACCCCAGAACACACTTGAGGATCAAGGTCGGCAGAAACAAACCACAAAGGTGGACATTTAAGGAGATTTCCTTTGAAATGTTTGGGGTTTTGTTGTTTGTTTGTTTGTTGGTTTGTTTTTTTTAATATCATCCTGTAAAGGAAGAGCAGTGTCATAAAACATGGTTGGGTGTTGGCTTCTTTCCAATCTTTTATCTAATGAGACTGTGCAGTGTTTTTACATCAAAGCCTGATTTCCCCGAGTGTAGAAAATCCATATGAAGCACAACCTTCAGCTACTTCTGTCTCTTCTGTTGCTGCACATACAGCTAATGGAGTCAGAGAAACCCAGGGTGTGATTTCTCTCATCATGAAGAAGGCATTACAATAGGTCAGATCCATCGTGACCTACTAGCAACCACTCCTCTGCAATGACTCCAAAAGGAGCTGAGGAAGTGTGTCTCAGCTCCAGACATCTCCAGTGTGTCAGAAGAGAAAGGAGCAGTCCTTTGCTCTGGGACTTCACTCCTCTCATCTTCATCTATGGACCAGCTATACTTCATCCTTCTTGCCAATCTGTGGCCTTAGCCTTCAGAGAAGGATACAATTGAGGCCACATTTCCCTCTGTAACCAACTTACAGATCTTCTCCTCATATCATATCACATGAAGATGTCATATCATATCATACCATATGACGTTGCCCAGGGAGGTTGCGGATGCTCCCTCCTTGGAGGTGTTCAAGGCCAGGCTGGATGAGGCCTTGAGCGACCTGTTCTAGTGGGAGGTGTCCTTGCCTATGGTGAGGGGTTGGAACTAGATGATCTTTGAGGTCCTTTCCAACCTAAACCGTTCTATGATTCTATATAACATCCTTCTGCACAGAATCATAGTGTGGTTTGGGTTGGAAAGGTCATCTAGTTCCATTCTCCCTGCCATGGGCAGGGACACCCTCCACTTAGACCACGTTACTCAAAACCACATCCACCCTGGCCTTGAATGCTTCCAAGGAGGAATCATCCACAGCCTCTCTGGGAAACCTGTTCCAGCCCCTCATCAGTTTTATCATGCTGGTGAGCAGAGGAGGAAAAAGCTAAGCTAATGCCCCAGTCACTGAGGGTGGCAAGAGACAGAAATAGTGTGATGAGACTGGGGAGCAGAGACCAGGGGAAGCATCTATCACAGGCTTCTGCCTTCCCTCAAGCAGCCAGCAAAAGGCTACAGTTGAGCATTTAGAGGCAGGAGAACTTTGCTGGCCTATGGTGGGGCAGCCACAGCAGCTGCAGCAGCAATTCAAGCTTTGAGGTTGGAAGGGTTTGAGAGTTTTAGAGAACTGACCTCCATCCTACCACAACAGAATAGCTGTTGGCTTTGGGACATGATGTGCACTGCTCACCTTTCACCTGCACTTTGAATTCCTGCTTGTCATTCCTTGTCTGGCAGGTGTAGACAGCAGTGTCTGTGCTCTCAGCCTGGTTGACTGTCAGGGTCCTGGTTTCCCCTTCACTCTTAATCACATATTTCTTGCTCGCCTTGATTTCTATTCCATCCTTGAGCCACTTTACTGCAGCAGTTTCGGGCGTTACTGAAGTTGTCAGAGTGATGCTTTCATGTTCTTCAACAACAAGAGGCTCTTTCTGGACAACTTTCTTCTCAAATTTAGCCACTGGTTCTAGGGTAGACATTAAAAGGGGAAAAAAACAAACAACTTAAATCTCAACTCCTTACCATAGCAGTTTTCTCTTACTCTCTAGGACTCACAACAAAAACTCATCCATAGTCTCTAATAACCCAGGGCACATGGATGAATATTTTGTGGCTGGTGTAAATCTTTTGCTGAGTGGGAGGAAAGAAAATGATCTGTCAGGCAACTCAGAGCTTCTGCTTGGATGAGAAGCAAAGGAAAAGAAATGCAAATATCCAGTTTGTCTGCTGCCCACAAAAAGCTGGTTTCTTAGGAGTCAAATGGCCTGGATAATTATTTCCTCTCTCATTTGTAGGGCTTTAAATCTAATTAAGAAGAAGCATTAATATCATAAGCCTGAATTTATGGCCCGTTTCCTTTTCTGCTTGCTCTGTTCCCTTCCTCTTGGCTTCTTCTCTATCTTGTGCATTCTTTGTCATATAACTGGGTGGTTTGGGGGCACACAGAGCAGCATAACAGCTTTTCTTAGTCACTTTCTCACTTTTGGTCAGGCATTGGAACAGGCTGCCCAGAGAGGTGGTGGAGTCAACATCCATGGAGGTGTTCAAGAAATGTGCAGACATGGCAGCTTGGGATATTGTTTAATGGCCATGGTAGTGTTAGGTCAATGGTTGGACTCAATGACCTTAGAAGGCTTTTCCAACCAAAATAATTCAATGATTCTGTTTCTGCACTTGAAAACTTTCCATTTCTATTTCAGCTCCCCTGCCATTTAAAAAGGTTGAGTTACAGGGTGTGTAAAGGAGACACTAAGCAAAAAAAAAACCCCAAAACATTTCCACAGCCAAAAAACAAAAAAGAAGTCTTCAGCCTAAATTCCCATCTCCACACTGCTAAATTAAAAAGTCAAATTAATGACTAATCTGGTTCACCAATGTTGCTCCAGGGAAAATGGTGGCCATTGGATAGGGAATCTCCAGTTTTCCTCTAAGCCACAGAGAGCTACTTAGGTGAGACCTCACCAGTTGGTTCCAACTTGAAGGTCAGCTTCTGGCCTCCAGCCTCACAGATGTATTCTCCAGCATCTTTCTTCTCCAGCTGCTCCACAACCAGGCGCCTGGTTTTGCCCACAGTTTCTATTTTGAACTTTCTGGAGGAAATCAGCAGTTTGCCATCCTTGTACCACTTCACTTCGGTTGTGTCCTGTGCGACCTCGCAACTGAGGGTGGCACTCTCCATCAGGACGGCTTTCACCTCCTTCTGGACCTTTTCCTGGTTAATAAAGGCAGGTTTGGGCTCTGAATGAAGAGAAGGAAGAAAACATTGGTTGAGGGATTAAATGAGATCAGGCTTACAGATTTCTGTGTGCAGGCATTTGGAAAATATTTGGGTTGTCACTTGCCAAAACAGATTGCCTTCACTGGGCAGTATCTACCCTTCTGTGGATTCAAACTGCAATATGGAAACTGGGGAAGCAGGAGTCTAGGAGTGGAGAAGACCAAGAGGGTCCTTGACAATAATCCTATGGTTGCAAATCATCATGCAAAACAACTATTTAGTTCAAACTGAATGAGATAGGCCTTTGTGCCATGCTAGAGACAAACTAGCATATCTACAAGTCCAGGCAAGGACATACAGAAGATTAGGTGAAGCCTACAGACTATTGCAACTGGGCCATTGTGTAAAAGCTGTGACAGTCATTATCCTCTCCTGTCATTACAGTATCACCAAGGTTGGAAGAGACCTCAAAGATCACCAAGCCCAACCCATTACCACAGACCTCGAGACTAGACCATGGCACCAAGTGCCACGAATTCAGACCAGCTACGTCTTACCTGTGACATCAATTCTGAAGGTCAGTTTCTGGCCAGCAGCCTCACAGGTGTACTCCCCAGCATCTTTCTTCTCCAACTGACCCACCACCAGCCGACGAGATTTGCCCTCTGACTCCACCTTGAACTTCTTGCTGGCACTGATCAGTTTCCCTTCCTTGTACCACTTCACCTCTGTCTTCTCCTGGGCCACCTCACAGCTCAGGGTGGCGTTTTCTGACAGTGCAGCTTTCACCTCTTTCTGTACTGTCTCCTTGTTTGTAAAGACAACTTCTGGCTCTGAAAAGAGAGAGGAACTCAGAGTGTCTCCAAGATATGATGTTGTCCAATTCCCTTAACCTGGTTTACAGGTAAGGCTGGAAACCAAGCCTCTGACTTGACATTAGATATCTAAAGCTACTGGTAGAACATTCAAACTGCTCTGTAGTGAGTATTTGTGTCTTGTGGAACACAGATCTTGGGCAGACACCCTACTGCTCTCCACTGCAACCTGCTCTGACATTCACTGAGAATCAGCTGCCTTGCAGAGACATTCTGGTTGCACCAAGTGGGGATGGAGATGTACAATCACTACTTTCCTTTCCATGGGCCTATTCCTACAGAGGTGAGTAAGTATCAAAGTTTTTGAAAGATGGATCTCACTATCTTATACTACTTTACATAGCAGATAACAATATTAATTTCTCTAGATATTCCAGAAACAGGAATTTGAGGTCAAAGAATCTTCTCTTACCTGTAACATTAACCTTGAAGGTCAGCTTCTGGCCAGCAGCCTCACAGGTGTACTCCCCAGCATCTTTCTTCTCCAACTGACCCACCACCAGCCGNAACCAAAATATGTCTCCCACCTGTGACAACAATCTTGAAGGTCAGTTTCTGGCCAGCAGCCTCACAGGTGTACTCCCCAGCATCTTTCTTCTCCAACTGACCCACCACCAGCCGACGAGATTTGCCCTCTGACTCCACCTTGAACTTCTTGCTGGCGCTGATCAGTTTCCCTTCCTTGTACCATTTCACCTCTGTCTTCTCCTGGGCCACCTCACAGCTCAGGGTGGCATTTTCTGATATTGCAGCTTTCACCTCTTTCTGTACCTTCTCCTTGTTGACAAATGCATCTTCTGCCTCTAGAATAGGGAAACATTAGGGAAAAATACACAGGATATCAATAGCTTGCAAGTAGAAGATCCCACCTGTGTGTTGCATAGGTGTTCTACATGATTGTTTCTAGTACCTCACAGAACATTGCACCCTCAAAAAGTATCCCATGTAAGCATCATCTCTTGTTAAAAAATCCCCTCCTGCCTTTCTTGATTGTACATGAAGGTTGAATTCCATGAAGATAAACGTTGGACTAGCAAGGCTGCCTCTCCCCTTCTGTTCTGGTGCAAGAGTGGAAGATAATTTCATCCATCAAGCTTCAGACTTCCAGGTTACCCAACCTAGAAGGGTCTTGGCTCTTCCTGGCAGTCATGATTGAATCCCTTCCATAACCTGTGTTACTGCCTTACTCTCCCATAGTCACTCTCGGCAGTCTCCTACAGCCAACTTTTCCCCTCCTTGAAGACTCTTTTCTCTGTCATGTTTGTACTCTGAGTGGCAGGAGCTGCCTGGGAGGGTGAGGAGTAGGGGTGATTTCAGGTCACCTTCCTACACTGCTGACCATGGCACTTCTTATAATCCCTGGAGTCACATCATAGGCTGGCCATCAGTATTGCACAATCCATGGAAAGAGAAGTGCCCTGCAGGGAGCAAGCTGAAGCAGGAAACCATCTTATAGACTCTAAATTTGAGCTCCTCTGTTTGCATTGGCTGTAGAAGGGGTGTAAGAAGGTGTCATTGTCATGAAGGTGTCATTAACAAGGCAGCAGACATGGCCTGTGCTGCATGACACATAAGTCCTCAAAGGCAAATATCAGCCCACTGCAGACTAAGCAGCATTTTGATATCTGAAAGAGCTCCCACACAAACCACAGTTCACAGCCAAAACAGGTTGGGAAAACATGAACATTTCAGCTGTCTGCAACTGGAACCATGGATGTGCACCAAAGAGGTGAGCTGCAAACCCAATGTGTACATGGGGGCTGTGCCAGTTGGCAGAGGAAGAGTATCCCAGATGGGTTACTCATCCTCTGCATTCTTGCCCATTGATATAAGCCCATTTTTATAGCAATAGGAAAAGTCACTACATCTTTTAATCAGCTTACAAAGTGTGCTGGTTTGAGGCTAATTGGAATATTTTAATGGAGAAAATTACATTATAGGCTGTGAAAAGGAAACAATGGTGATGTCTACTTCGCTCACAGGCTTGCTGAGATGTATAAGAAAAGAATACAAAACAAAAATAAGACACTCGGGTTTGCAGACACTCTCAGGCTGTCTAGCAGCTTCTGGTCTCCTCCTCTCTGCCAGGTAACCTCACTAATCACTTTCCTTATAACCCCCCTGGCCCATCCTCCAAACTCACCTTGTGTGTAAGGCAAACCTTGGGATAAGGTACAGCGGTGGGGAGAAAGTGGAAGGGTGGTTGGAAGCCCCTCCTGGGGTCTCTGATTGAAAGTGGAAGGGTGGTTGGAAGCCCCTCCTGGGGTCTCTGATTTCTGGGAGGGGTGTTGTGTTTCTGTATTACCTTTAACTTGTATATTTCTGTAACTATTCCTGTATATTGTGTATATCTCTGCTTGTATATTGTGCTGAGCTGTAAATAGAGCTTCAGTCCTTAACTTCCAGGTGGCTGAGTCTAGTCTGGGTGGATTTTACAAAGTGTGGGGGGCAGGGAACTCCCAAACCATCACACAAAGTGATTTACACTACCCAGACTTTTGCCTCAGAAAAATGTTTTAAAGTTAAAATACTCAAACACCATTTCCAACCCCAGCTGCAGCTGGTTAGTGAAGTGCTACTGAAACTGAAGGAAAAAAAGCCCTTTACAGGACATGTATCTTTGACCATTTCAAATAAGGATTTCACTGGCACCATCATTCTTGAAATAATGGGATTGCAGATCCTCCAACTACACATCTAGCTCAATCCAAAAGTCTCCAGCATCTGCTTCTCTTAAAGTCCAGAATCCATAGCTGCACCCCAATACTCAACACTTGGCATCTAACCTTCAGGCTGCCCTTACACAGGGAAGGTTCTGTGCTACAAGTGTAGTCCTGGAGTACAGGAAACCTGCAAACCCTTCTGAGAGCAATGGTAATAGGATAAATTAAGAACCCACAAAGCCAGTGAGCCCTGGGACAATCTAGCGAGACAAGAATTTCTGGAGCAGAAGAGCCAACCACTCTGAGTACTTATAATCCCTCCTGACTTTCACACTAGATCATTTTCCAGTGAGTGCTGGACCTGCATGTCATGTTACAGTCCTACCCACAAGAAATACAGCAACAGTAGCTAGGCAAGGACCCTGAGCTTGTGACAGAGAGGGAACGGTGTTACCTTACCCTGTCCAGCCATGAAGTCAACTGGATTGAAAGAGAACTAAGATCCTTTGGCTTCTGAGGCACATAGCTAAGAATAGACCTCAGCTAGAGGAATTCAAGTGTAAAAGCACCAAATTTCTGTGGTTTCTGACTACTCAGAGTAGTGTGATGAGACACTGGAACTGGTTGCCCAGAGAAGTTGTGGATGCCTCCTGCCTGGAAGTGTTTGAGACCAGGATGGATGAGGCTTTAAGCAACCTGGTCTAGTGAGAGGTGTCACTACCCATGGTAGAGGAGTTGAAACCAAATGATTTTCGAAGTCACTTCCAACTCAAACCATTCTATGATTCTAAGATTCTCCTGGTCTGCAGTAATGCATGAGCTTGATTCAGCAGCTGAGCTGAACTTGGTTCATGCTAATAGTCCTTTCTGTCAATGACCATGTTGTATGTTCTCTGAAAGATGCCTCTCAGGTCTAGCTGTTACCCAGCCCCCACTGAAACTGGCAGTTCCCTGAGCCAAGGGCATGAGCTACACAATCTGTGAAACAAAGCCAGTGTCTCATCTCACAACCTGTGTGCCTCATGCAGAATGGGGCACAGCAGCTGATGGCTTACAATATGTTCTATAGGGAGCAGCAAAGCTTTGTCCTACAGCAGCAGGTCCACACTGCACATAGAAGGTGAAGGGAGCATAGAATTATAAAATTGGGTTGGAAGGGACCTTAAAGATCATCAAATTCCAACTTCCCTCCCATGGGCAGGGACACCTTTCACTAGATCCTGTTGTCCAAAGTCCCATTCAACCTGGCCTCAAACACTTCCAGGGACGGGGCATTTACAATCTCTCTGGCCAAGCTGTTTCAATGTCTCACCAGCCTCACAGAATGAAGAACTTCTTCCTTACATTTGCTCTAAATCTGACCACTTTCATTTTAAAGCTGTCACCTCTTGTCCTATCACTACGTGCCCACCAGCTTTATAGGTGTCCAACAGCAAATGAAAGGAGTGCTAGAGGAGGAGATGGATAAAAGTTTGTCAAATACAAACATATCTGTGTCACCTCTGTGTGTTTGCATAGCCAGACTATGGAACAGTTCAAGTAATTCCCTGTTCTGAGAGGGAAGGAGGACATTGTGTGGAGAAAAGATGAAACAAAGAGGCAAAACCAGAGACTTTCATGGAAGAATATCAGTAACATAAGGAGGAACACATCAATAATGATAATCAGATTGGAAGAGGCCCTTTATCAATGTGTCTGCTAATGAAGATCCTGATTCACTATCTGGACCTAAGAAGATAACAGGGAGTTGAGGACCTGATATCAGGATGCTTACACACAACCTCTAGATCTGTCTGACTCAACCTCACTGAAATCATCCAACATCAGAAGGCACTTTAACAGCATTTAAAATATTTTGAAAGAGAAAGCAGGAGAAAACAAGACAGTGAAACACCAACCAAAATACCTCTCCCACCTGTGACAACAATCTTGAAGGTCAGTTTCTGGCCAGCAGCCTCACAGGTGTACTCCCCAGCATCTTTCTTCTCCAACTGACCCACCACCAGCCGACGAGATTTGCCCTCTGACTCCACCTTGAACTTCTTGCTGGCACTGATCAGTTTCCCTTCCTTGTACCACTTCACCTCCGTCTTCTCCTGGGCCACCTCACAGCTCAGGGTGGCATTTTCTGATAGGGTAGCTTTCACCTCTTTCTTCACTTTGTCCTTGTTGATAAATGCATCTTCTGCTTCTGGAGGGGACGAGAAGCAACTTGAAAACCAGACGTCTGTCCATTTTGTCAAACATGTTTACAACCAACTGCAAAATCCTGCCTTACAAGAACTTCCCACAGCTCTTACTCTTTTGGAGTGGTCACACACACAGCTAAACACCACACATTGAAGGGCATGACCTTCTGTACTGCCTGAGGACAACACATCAGCCATTTCTGAGCAAAATGAAGCAGTGCCCCACAAGTGAAGGCTTTTCTCATCCCCAGGGTTTCACAACAAAATCTGACTTTTTGTCCCTTAATGTAACGCATCTATAAGAACTCCACCTCAGCCACCACTGGGACTCCAGGCCAAGTCTGGGCCAATCTGGGCACTCCTTTAGCATGATTCCAGAAGTATTTTCCTACATCTCTGGGAGATGACTCTACCTTTATACCTATCAATCAGAAGAACATATATAAACTTGTTTAATTTTCCTTTACTCTGAAAACAGAAGACAACAAGGACAGCTGAGTGGGATTCACCTTGCAGATGAAGATACAGGCATCTGTGTGACAGTGGATGCACACAAGCTGGCTGTTTGATCTCCCTTAATGCTCAGGGAAGCTCTGGGTTACACAGAGCCTGGAGCCTAGAGTGTGATTCATTTTGCTCTGTAGCAAGAACTCATGGACCTTTATGTGATGAGAACCAAAATATGTCTCCCACCTGTGACAACAATCTTGAAGGTCAGTTTCTGGCCAGCAGCCTCACAGGTGTACTCCCCAGCATCTTTCTTCTCCAACTGACCCACCACCAGCCGACGAGATTTGCCCTCTGACTCCACCTTGAACTTCTTGCTGGCACTGATCAGTTTCCCTTCCTTGTACCATTTCACCTCCGTCTTCTCCTGGGCCACCTCACAGCTCAGGGTGGCATTTTCTGATAGGGTAGCTTTCACCTCTTTCTTCACTTTGTCCTTGTTGATAAATGCATCTTCTGCTTCTGGAGAGTGGGAGAAGCAATTTAAAACCCACACATTGTACAAGATGTCCAAACCAAGTGAAAACTATGATAACCTCTACAGCCCTGGCACTTTGGAATGGCCCCACTCACAGCACAGATGCACTCAGGCAGGACATGATCCTCTGCACAACCTGAGGAGACCACATCAGCCACATCTGAGCAAAACGTTCCAGTGCCCCAGGAATTAAGGTTCTTCCCATCCCCACAAGAAATCCAACATTTCTGTTCCATAATACAATGCACAAATAATGTCCCCAACTCATCTTCCACTGGGACCCATCTGTAAGCTTTGCCCAGTCTAAGTGCTTCTTTAATAGTTTTCCTACTTTCTTTTTAAACAGTTTTCCTACTTTTTCCAGATGTATTTTCTTACACATTTGGGGCTGATCCTACCTTTACACTTATTAGTCACAACAATATATGTTAACCTGCCTGATTTCATTTACTTGGAAAGCAGAAAACAAGAAGTATGACTGAGTAGGATTCATCTCACAGATGAAGACCACTAACCATAGGTCTCTCTATATCATTGCTTTCACACAAGTTGACTGCTTGATCAGCTTTTGTACTCAGTGAAGATCTAAGCTACACAGATCCTTGAGGCTACAGCATAATTAATTTTGCTCTGTAGCAAGAAGAGATGTACAATCATTAGCTTTCCTTTCCATGGGCCTGTTCCTACAGAGGTGGGTAGGCACCAAAGTTTTTGAAAGATGGATCTCACTATCTTATACTACTTTACATAGCAGATAATAATGTTAATTTCTCTAGATATTCCAGAAACAGGAATTCCAAAAACAGGAATTTGGGGTCAAAGAATCTTCTCTCACCTGTAACATTAACCTTGAAGGTCAGTTTCTGGCCAGCAGCCTCACAGGTGTACTCCCCAGCATCTTTCTTCTCCAACTGACCCACCACCAGCCGACGAGATTTGCCCTCTGACTCCACCTTGAACTTCTTGCTGGCACTGATCAGTTTCCCTTCCTTGTACCATTTCACCTCTGTCTTCTCCTGGGCCACCTCACAGCTCAGGGTGGCATTTTCTGATAGGGTAGCTTTCACCTCTTTCTTCACTTTGTCCTTGTTGATAAATGCATCTTCTGCTTCTGGAGGGTACGAGAAGCAACTTGAAAATCAGAGGTCTGTTCATTTTGTCAAACATGTTTACAACCAACTGCAAAATCCTGCCTTACAAGAACTTCCCACAGCTCTTACTCTTTTGGAGTGGTCACACACACAGCTAAACACCACACATTGAAGGGCATGACCTTCTGTACTGCCTGAGGACAACACATCAGCCATTTCTGAGCAAAATGAAGCAGTGCCCCACAAGTGAAGGCTTTTCTCATCCTCAGGGTTTCACAAGGAATCTTTTTGTCCCTTAATGTAATGCATCTGTAAGAACTCCACCTCAGCCACCACTGGGACTCCAGGCCGGATCTTGGCCAACCTGGGCACTCCTTTAGCATGATTCCAAAGGTATTTTCCTACATCTCTGGGAGATTACTCTACCTTTATACCTATCAATCATAAGAACATATATAAACTTGTTTAATTTTCCTTTACTTTGGAAACAGAAGACAACAAGGACAGCTGAGTGGGATTCACCTTGCAGATGAAGATACAGGCATCTGTGTGACAGTGGATGCACACAAGCTGGCTGTTTGATCTCCCTTAATGCTCAGGGAAGCTCTGGGTTACACAGAGCCTGGAGCCTAGAGTGTGATTCATTTTGCTCTGTAGCAAGAACTCAGGGACCTTTATGTGATGAGAACCAAAATATGTCTCCCACCTGTGACAACAATCTTGAAGGTCAGTTTCTGGCCAGCAGCCTCACAGGTGTACTCCCCAGCATCTTTCTTCTCCAACTGACCCACCACCAGCCGACGAGATTTGCCCTCTGACTCCACCTTGAACTTCTTGCTGGCGCTGATCAGTTTCCCTTCCTTGTACCATTTCACCTCTGTCTTCTCCTGGGCCACCTCACAGCTCAGGGTGGCATTTTCTGATAGGGAAGCTTTCACCTCCTTTTGTATCTTGTCCTTATTTGTAAACACATCTTCTGTCTCTGTAAGAAAGCCACAACAGTCATGTCTGTATTTTTTGCAGTCATCTTCTCCAGTTCTCAATCAAGTCTATCCTATTTCACTGCACCTGCCCTTGACGGTTAGCATCATGGTAGCTTGCTAAAGACATGAAAGCTCTTTCACCTCCATTTTGCTTATAGGAAGAGAATAAGTTGATGGGAATTCCAGGATGAAGGTAAAAAAACCTCATTCTTTGAGCACAGATTTGGACTTGGGACTTGGAGCATCAATGTGCACTATGTGAGCCCTCCTCCCTCTTGTTCTCTTCCTATGTCTTTCCAAAGTTCCCAGTGAATGAGAAGGGAATAGTCTTCTTATTCATAAACCACTCCACTTCTACTAGGGTCACTCCAATTCAGTTATTCTCCACCTAATCAGAGATCTTCCAACACCTCCTGCTTCCCCTTTATCTATCCTTGCACTTCTGATACGGCCTCACACTATGATTCTGCAGCTTTTCTGCAGGCACACCAGAGTGAGAGGTACAGAAGTTACCATCCTTGCCCATCAATTTTTATGGCTGCAACTAATCATGGAAGCAGAAGTGCATGTGCAAAATGTTGATACAACAGCTGGCCAAAAATCAAGTCCTATGGCTGACATACTTCACCCCAGAGAGGTTGTGAGGTGATCCTCCAAGCATAAGATACAACCCAAAATAGAATATTTCTTTAACTTCAGCATTTCTACCACTTTCTCACCTCTGACTTTGACTTGGAATGTTATTCTGTCATCCTTTGTTTCACAGGTGTAGCTCCCTTGGTCTTGTTTTGTCACCTTCTTGATGATGAGCTTGCGGTGTGTCCCCTGGGAGATGACTGTTGTCCTCTGGTCCTGCTTCACCTCGGTCTGATCCTTTTTCCACACCACAGCTCCACTCGCAGCCGACACCTCACACACCAGCTCCAGGTTTTCAGAAGGACAGACTGATATCTCTGGAGGCATTTTGGGCTTGTTGACAAAATTAACAGCTTCATCTGGAAAAACAAAAGCAGCTTATGGCTTGACTCAGGATCCTCGGCACAGTTTGGAGACAGCAGCCACAGTTATGGCAATAAACTGTGGTTGTGAGTTACAAACGCCTTGAGTTTCTAACACAGGCTCTGAGCCAATATTTGCATCACAAACTTACCTGAGACTTTTAAATCAAAGGTAAGAGTGTCATCTCCTATTCTGCATGTGTATGTTCCCTCATCTTCTTTTGTCACAGCTGAAGCCACAAGCTTGTGCAACTTTCCTTTATCTTCCATGGTGAATTTCTTGCTGGCTGTGATTTCTTTGCCATCTTTGTACCACTTCACCATGATGTTTGCCTCAGAGGTCTCAGAAACAAATTCAGCCTGTTTTCCAGTCATGGCTCTGACAACTCCTCCACTTTTCTCTTTGTTTATGAAGGTTGCAAGAGCTGAAACAGAACACAGACACACAGTGGTGGTCAAGAATTGTGTGGCCATCAGTAAATGCATACACTTAAGTCTAAGTAGGAACATCTTGCATCTGGCACTGGTTGGCCAGAGAGGTGGTAGATGCCCTATCCCTAGAAACATTCCAGATCAGGTTGGATGGGTCTTTAAGCAACCTACTCTAGTTGAGGATATCCATGCTCACTATCTAGTTGGACTAGATGGCCTCTAAAGGTTCCATCCTACCCAACCCTTTCTGTGATTTTATGATCTACATTAGGTATTCATTTATCATAAGACCAACTATTTGTGTTTAATTAGGGATCTAATTACTAGATGCTAATGCAGAGGTAGACAAATTTCCAGCCTTTGAAAACCATACACTTGACTATGACTTGTCCAGGAACCAGAGCACATAGACAACACAGGAGGCTGAGGTCAGAGGAGAAGTAGCCCTGGGCAGTAAAGCTTCTGGAAAGTAGCTAAGAAGTTAGGAAAAAAAATGAAGCAAGCAAGCTCTGCAGGCAAGCCTGAGACATGCACCTCTGTGAACCTCGTGAAGTTCAGCAAGACCAAGTGCAAAGTCTTAACACGTGGGTCGGAGAAACTCCAAGGGGGGAGAGGGAAGGGGGGGAGAGGGAAGGGGGGAGTTAAGGGCCTCTGATCAATCATCAGCTTCTGGCAAGGACAGGAGTTTGCGTCTGACCTCACCAGGACCCTACCAGCCCTGTTTACTATAGTTTAGTTGTTCTGTTTATAAGAAGCAACAGCTATGGGGAAAGAAACAGAAGCAGGTGAAGCACCAGAAGCATTTAAACCAGGGGAAACTTTATTCTTGTTTGTTTCTTTTCATTTGTTTGGTTGCTTGGTTTGGTTTTTCTTTGTTTTTTTCAGCCTGNGAGACTTTTAAATCAAAGGTAAGAGTGTCATCTCCTATTCTGCATGTGTATGTTCCCTCATCTTCTTTTGTCACAGCTGAAGCCACAAGCTTGTGCAACTTTCCTTTATCTTCCATGGTGAATTTCTTGCTGGCTGTGATTTCTTTGCCATCTTTGTACCACTTCACCATGATGTTTGCCTCAGAGGTCTCAGAAACAAATTCAGCCTGTTTTCCAGTCATGGCTCTGACAACTCCTCCACTTTTCTCTTTGTTTATGAAGGTTGCAAGAGCTGAAACAGAACACAGACACACAGTGGTGGTCAAGAATTGTGTGGCCATCAGTAAATGCATACACTTAAGTCTAAGTAGGAACATCTTGCATCTGGCACTGGTTGGCCAGAGAGGTGGTAGATGCCCTATCCCTAGAAACATTCCAGATCAGGTTGGATGGGTCTTTAAGCAACCTACTCTAGTTGAGGATATCCATGCTCACTATCTAGTTGGACTAGATGGCCTCTAAAGGTTCCATCCTACCCAACCCTTTCTGTGATTTTATGATCTACATTAGGTATTCATTTATCATAAGACCAACTATTTGTGTTTAATTAGGGATCTAATTACTAGATGCTAATGCAGAGGTAGACAAATTTCCAGCCTTTGAAAACCATACACTTGACTATGACTTGTCCAGGAACCAGAGCACATAGACAACACAGGAGGCTGAGGTCAGAGGAGAAGTAGCCCTGGGCAGTAAAGCTTCTGGAAAGTAGCTAAGAAGTTAGGAAAAAAAATGAAGCAAGCAAGCTCTGCAGGCAAGCCTGAGACATGCACCTCTGTGAACCTCGTGAAGTTCAGCAAGACCAAGTGCAAAGTCTTAACACGTGGGTCGGAGAAACTCCAAGGGGGGAGAGGGAAGGGGGGGAGAGGGAAGGGGGGAGTTAAGGGCCTCTGATCAATCATCAGCTTCTGGCAAGGACAGGAGTTTGCGTCTGACCTCACCAGGACCCTACCAGCCCTGTTTACTATAGTTTAGTTGTTCTGTTTATAAGAAGCAACAGCTATGGGGAAAGAAACAGAAGCAGGTGAAGCACCAGAAGCATTTAAACCAGGGGAAACTTTATTCTTGTTTGTTTCTTTTCATTTGTTTGGTTGCTTGGTTTGGTTTTTCTTTGTTTTTTTCAGCCTGCTCCTACTTGTTTCTCTAATGACTCATAACAGTGAAGGAGGAAAACACTGCAGTCCTCCTCCTCTACTCAACCACCTATGCCCATGAAGCCTGCAGGAGTCAAACCCTGTTGAAACCTCTACTTCACCAGCATTGCTGGAACTGAGCCCACAGGTTAAAAGTCTGAGGAAGAAGGAGAAGAGGGAGATGAGTTCATTCGTGCATTTTTTCACTTCCTCAGAAAACTAGAGTGGAAAATGCAACCACAGCAGCCTGCAGGAGACGTCTCAGGTGTCCCACTTTGACGCAGGAGGTCACGTGTCAGGGGATGCCTGGCACGTGAAGTCTCATGGCAGTGGAGGGGCTGCAGTGATAAATGGTAAGTGCATTTTCTAGCAGGGCTTTTTTTGGGCAGGAAGCCCAGCAAGTGACACACCTCTGGCCGCAGCTCAGTGTGGTGGCCTCTTGGCAGCCACGTGATGCCCATGTGCCAGACACAGCTGACCTGCACATCAAGTGATGCACCAGAGAGCTGTGTCTGATTTACAGGGGGAACAGCCGGAAGGTGGCAATGATAAAAGGTAAGACGTTGGCACAACGTTTCTGAGCCTCATCCTACAAGGATGAGATATATCAAAGCTGCCTCCCTGGGAGCTGAGCTGCAAACAGCAGATGTTGAAGTTTCAGCTTGTCAGCACAGACTTAAAAATATTAGCATTGATTATTAACCTGATAGTCATATTCCAGTGAATGGAAACATCCATCCACTACAACACATGGAAACAACCACCAGCTAATTCAATCTGTAGGTAGATCTGCCAGTGTGAAAAATTATGGTAAATAGGTGCAGAGAGTAGAAAATGAACATTAGAAACAGTTCCCAAGCGTAGACAGTAAATTCCTCCCTCCATAAATGCAGTCACTTTGTTTAGTTGTTCTTTCATCTCTCTTCATGCCTCTCCTGAGTTTGCTCTTTGAGAATAACCAAGCAAGCTGTCAAACATAAAAAGCATGCACTGCTCTGGGGTTTTGCTGTTTCCACAAGAGACCAAGAAGGGCAAGAAGCCAGCAAAGTAAGATGATGAAGCACCTCATAAGTGCATGGTGTAGAAACAGTGTGATCAGTGCTGGGAAGGTGAGGGGTGGGTTATGGCTAGTGTAGGAACAACATGATCAGTGCTGGGAAAGTGAGGGGTGGGTTATGGCTAGTGTAGGAACAACATGATCAGTGCTGGGAAGGTGAGGGGTGGGTTATGGCTAGTGTAGGAACAGCATGATCAGTGCTGGGAAGGTGAGGGGTGGNAGGGGGGGGAAGGTGGGGGGTGGGATAGGGCTAGTGTAGGAACAGCATGATCAGTGCTGGGAAGGTGAGGGGTGGGTTATGGCTAGTGTAGGAACAGCATGATCAGTGCTGGGAAGGTGAGGGGGGAGTTACAGGACAGAATACAGAAACCAAATGGCTTTGCAAAGTGAACTTGCCAGTTCAAAACTAAAGAGCTACAGAGCTCACCCCAGCCAGGCTGGACTGTCTTGGGGTTGGATATTACACTCTGAACTTCAAGAGACTTCTAGATGATGCACATGAGGAAAGATCTGGGCATACATTCAAGGCAAAGGAAACTCTCCTATAAACTAGTTCATAAGAGCTTGCACAGATGGAAAGGCTTGCAAGAGGGACTCTTAATGCTGTTGTTTTCCAGGGCAAAGATTCAAGACTCCATGTCTTGGCTGTGGGAGTGAATGTGCCCATTAGCTAGGTACCAGGTCATCAGGAGGGAAGGGACTGCCATGAAGGCAAGAATAATCAAATGAAGCAACTATGAAACAGCACTGGTTCAAATCTGACAAATATTAAGACAAAACAGCATTTTGCTGTTTTTCTGTGCAGCCTTCCATCTGAATGCCCTGCAAAGAGCAATGAATCAAGTCAGCCATTGTGTCCTGGAAAGATCTGTTCTTATTCATCAGGGTATTGACACAAACTAAACCAACAAACAAACCAAACCAACAAAACTGTCTCTGAAGCACTCTCTTTCCATCCCTTGATGACTCTGATGGCTTAGAATCACTAAAGCAAAGCAGCCCAGACAGCCACATACCTTTCACTGAAAGCTGATAGACCATTTTATCTCCTTCACAGGTGCACTCATAAACTCCAGCATCCTCTGCTGCAGTGTTGAGAATTTTCAGGATTTTTCTCTTCCCCACAGTTTGAAGCTCATATTTGTCACTGGCCTTGAGTTCTTTCCCATCCTTCATCCACTTCACAGTAGCTTCTGCATCTGAAAGCTCAGCCAGGAGTTTGGCTTCCTCCCGCAGCCTGGCAGAGATCTTTTCTACATCTCTGCTCTTGTTGGTAAACCTCACTGCAGCACCTACCAGGAATAAAGGTTTTGTTATTTCAAGTTATACCAAGACAATACATCCCTGACATGAGTCTGCTGAAAATTGTGAGATCTCTGAAAAAGCTTTAGGTGCTGTTTCTGCTCTCATGCTCATGCCATTACTGAGATGCTTGGTTGGTTTATTTCCAGTTCAGGAGATTTGATCTGGCTTTATTGCCAGAGTCTTTACAAAAAATAAAAGCACATCTTCCTGCTGATTAATAATACTCTAAATATGCCTCTGCAGAGACTTTCACTCAAAGTCAAATGCATCCTTCCAGAGTGAATGTTCTTTCATTACCTTTTGCCATGCAACGTGGCTAGATACAGATCTTACCATTTCATAGGTGAAATCTGGAGGCTGCAACTCAAGTGCTCTGTCGAGTTACATGATACTAACTTGCACATCACACACCTCTGTTGGCTAAAAGAAACTCCAAGAATAATAACTTTTGGAGTAATGAGTTGCTCCCTTATTTTTGAAAGGGCCTCGTAGGTTGTGCTGGGTTAACGGTTGGACTTGATGACCTTAAAGATCTTTTCCAACCTAAATGATTGTATGATTCTACCACTGCCAGAAAGACAGTGAACCTGGAGCTGAAATTAGTGGTCTGAGGCACCTCAGTGGTAGACCAGGCGACAGAATCCACTGACTGATGGTTGTGAACTAGTGAAATTCATGAGCTGTTAGGCAGGCTACTTCAGACACCAACCACTTGGCTAGATCGACTTGCTCTAAATTCTGGGTTTAGAGGCCATGACCAGGACCCATGTTAGTTCATTAATGCAATTTCAGGTTATTTCTACAAAGCAGGCACCAGTGAAAGCCTCCATCCTCAGTTCTAACCACCAGGTCACTGCAGCTGCCCCTTGAGTGGAAAGACAACAATCCAAGTAAATACCTTTCACTCTCATCTTGGTGCTGGTGTCAATGTTATCTGCAACAAATTTCACTTCAGCTCCATCATCATTCTTGGTGACTTTCTTTATTATTAGAGTGTGGGTAGTTTGGGTTCTCTGAATGATGCAGGTCTCACTTTCCTGTAAGACTTTACCATTAAGGTACCAATTGCCAGAACATGTCTTTGTAAGGTCGACAGTAAACACAGCATCACCACCAGGTACAGCTTCAAGGGTTGTCAGGGGACATTTCACAGCCAGGACAGGTTCTGGGGAAGAAAAATGACCTGTATCTTTGAGACCAAATAACACAAGGATGCCACACTGGAAAACAGTTCTTCCTAGACCAAGGTTTTTGAGGAAAACCAGACATGAGGATAAACCCCTGCAGTCTTACAGAAGAAGGTTGGACTTGATGGTTTTGGAGATCTTTTCCAAACGCAATGATTCTATGATTCATTTGCATGCACTGGAGGCAATGCACAGTCAGCCAACAAGGTTTGATGTCTACAGCTACAGATAACTGCCCTCTGGTCACTCAGCCTACTGTCACTTCTAGATAATCTGTAAAGGACAGGCATATTCAGACAGCCATGGAAAAGGATGACACCATGACAGGGTGTGGTATGGTCAAAGCCTGTGCAGATGTTGACCAGGGCAACGAATCAAAGGAGGACTCAATCTCATTGCTCACAATGATTCTGTGGGCACGTTGGCACCCCAGAAATAAAGGAAAGTTCTGTAATTTTTCCTAATAACTCTAAGGTTAAAGAGAGATTGGCTTGAGCTTGGTTTTCCTGACAGTATGATCATTCCTAAATACTCTCCAGGTGCAAGTTTGACATCTCATTTATGTACTGAATATAATGTTATAAGCTCACCTCAGTTTTCCCTTTGATACCAGGTCTAGAGCAACTTACAGGCTTAAGGACCACTGCAAAGAGTTCTGCCTCTAACACAGCCTGATGCAAGACACTGGGATCTGAGCATGCTCACAGCTCAAGCACAGAAACCCAACCACCACCACTTTGGTGATAGTCAGTGGTTGATATTCAGCAGGACAACCAGCAGTGAATGCAAAACATTTCTCCATGTTCCTTAAAGTCATGGGAAACATCTTTAGAGCACTGAAGCAGAGATCAGCACAGACTGATGCAACATGCACACAGCCCAGAAGGTCAATAGCATCCTGGGCTGCATCATAAGAAGCATGGTCAACAGGTCACGGGAGGAGATTCTGCCTCTCTTCTCCACTCTGCTGAGACCCCAGCTGCAGTGCTGGGGCCAGCTCTGGAGTCGTCAGTACAGCAGAGACATGGACCTGTTGGAGAGGGGCCAGAAGGGACCACAGCAATGATGGGAGAGCTGGATGCCCTCTGCTGTGAGGCCAGGCTGAGAGAGTTGGGGTTGGGCAGCCTGGAGAAGAGAAGGCTCTAGGGAGTTCTTTTTGTGACCTTGTCCTTAAGGGGGGCTTACAGGGAAGATGGGGAAGGACTCTTTAGCAGGGTGTGCAGTTATAGGTCAGGGGGTAAGGGGTTTAGACTGAAAATGGGAGGATTTTGATGAGAAATTTGGGAAGAAATTGTTTATCCTAAGGGTGGTGAGACACTGGAACAGGTTGCCCAGAGAAGTTGTGGATGTCCCATCCAGGAAAGCATTCAAGGCCAGGTTGAACAGGGCTTTGAGCAACCTGGTCTAGTGGCAGGTGTCCCTGCCTATGGTAGGGGAATGGGATTAGATGACCTTTAAAATCTCTTTCAACCCAAACCATTCTATGGTCCTATGATGGCTTTGTGCTCACCAAGGTGGATGCTCCCTGGGAACTCCAAGTAGGGACTCTGTCCATAGGTGTTGACAGCAGACACTCTGAACTGGTAGTCAGCCTCTTCTGACAGGTTGCTGATCGTGAGCTCCGGGACAGGGACAGGAGACTCGTGGCACCTCACCCAGGTAAAGCCAGAGAGTTTCTTGCGTTCCACCACGTAGCCATCGATTGGAATGGGACGCTCTGTCTTGGGAGGGGACCATGCTAGCGTCACTGAGGTTTCTGTTTTATTTTTCACCACGGGGTCACCTGGGGCTTGGGTGGGTGGTTTTTTGGGAGCTGCACAAGGCAAAAAGAAATAACAGAGCAAGAAGTTTAGGCCTGGCATCAGTTAACAGGGTCCTCCCAGCTTTGTCATGTCAAAGAGTGGGTGAGAGAGGTCACAGTGTTGCCGATCTCCAGTAAAGACAGAAAACTGTTTTCACAAGGAAGCATTTCCCTTTTATTTTTATTGCAGTTTTGGGACTTTATATATATGTGTATATACATATATATACACACATACATACACACACACACACACACATATATGTATGTATATATGTGTGTATATATATGTATA
>WBNM01042317.1:14286-134901 GCA_013399055.1 Ramphastos sulfuratus | reverse complement strand
ACATATATAATTCCCCCAACTGCACATATATAATTCCCCCAACTGCACATATATACACACACTTACATATACATACATATACATATATGTATGTATGTGTGCATATATATATGTAATTTTACTTTGATGCAAATATCTTAAGAAGCTAAAATCAAAGGAAGAGGCTTCAAATTTGGTGAGCATTTGACTTCTCCTGAAATGCTTCATGTGTGTAGATGGTCCTTCACAGGTGTTTTTGTTTGCTAGAATGGAAATAAATGTCACCGTCTGCTACCAATGTTCAGGGCACTTATCTGCTTCCTTGCAAGAGCCAGTATGACCCCAAGCTGCCCTCATGTCTCTGCAGATTCAAGAGCTAGGGAAGGAATTGAATGCTGGCTGACTCTCCTCTTCAAAACATGTGATGACCCTGATTTGTTAGGAGAGGTATTATCAATATAGCAAGAATTAATAAATGTCCCTTGAGGAAATGAATAATGTTGGAAAATGGAGACCAGTGTGTAGATGGAGTACAATGTACAGTGAAGCAGGGAGACTGTGACACATGCAACTCAAGTGCTGTATTCCAAGCACCTCCTGATCGAGAGCAACATGGCCCTTACCACATTGTTTCACTCATGTTTTATGTTCATTCCAGTGCAAACTGAGAATGGTACAGAGAAGATACATGTTTGTGCCATGCTTTTCCCCCAGGACTCTTCTCTGTTCTGTTTTTACCTCTCTAGAATATTTCCCAACCCTCACATTCAGGCTGTTGGTGTTTTACAGCAGACATCAAAACTTCTGCTGTCTTTGGACAACAAACTTACCGTGATGGTGCCTGAAACAACAGTGCTGCCACAGGAGTGCCTGCTTGCTAGGGAAGACAACACACCAAGGCCAAAGAAAAGTAAAGCTTACTGGTCACAGTGAACTGGGTAGTCGTCTTGCTTTCATCGGCCAGGAAGGCAATCTCACCAGCATCTTCCATCTTACACTCTCGGATGGTCATGGTGTGTTGCTTGCCAGAGGATGTGATGGAGATTCGGTCGCTGGCTCTCACCACCTCTTTGTTTTTGAGCCACTGGATGCTCTGGCACTCGTTGTCCAGCTCCACGCAGAAGATGGCTGTGTCATTCACGAAGACCGCGGTCTTCCGGGGAAGCTTTTTGATGATGTTCCCTTTCCAGAAGACATGGATTATGATCAGCAAACAGCAGATATTAAAGTCTCTGACAACACTGGACCCTCCTAACCTCCATGGGACTAGGCAACAGCTCTCACCTAATCAAAACCCCCTACTCTGCCCTGGTGAGACCTCACTTGGAATATTGCCTTCAGTTTTGGGCTCCTCAGTTCAAGAGGGACAGGATCTACTTGAAAGAGCCCAATGGACGGCTACAAAGATGATTAAGAGGCTGGAACAAGGGCCTATGAGGAGAGGCTGAGGGACCTGGGGCTTTTTGGTCTGGTGAAGAACAGACTTAGAGGGGATCTAATCAATGTCTATAAATATCTGAGGGCTGGGGGTCAAGAGGGAGGAGATAGGCTCTGCTCGGTTGCACTCTGTGATATGACAAGGGGCAATGGGTATCAACTACAGCACAGGAAATTCCACCTCAACATGAGGAAGAACTTTTTTACTGTAATGGTCCTGGAGCACTGGACCAGGCTACACAGAGAGGTTGTGGAGTCGCCTTATCTGGATACTTTCAAGACCCATCTGGATGTGTCCCTGTACACCCTGAGCTCGATTCTGTGGTCCTGCTCTGGCAAGGGGATTTGACTTGATGATCTATGTGGGTCCCTTCCAACTCCTAACATCCTGTGAAAACATTGTGGACACTATGCAGACATCCCTAAATAAATTCCTGGGCTCCGAGTTATACAAAACAGACAATCTCAAGAACTCATTGTGGTCTTCAAAGAGAGAAAAGCAATCTTGTTTAGCTTGCAGTCACTCATGTTTCTAGTCTACTCTGTGGAGCCTGCCATTAGGCAAACACCAGATAAGTGGCCTTGCCCAGAACAGATTTGACAGCAATACAGCTTTTGCTGCTGCTGGGAATTCAAATTAAAGCTTTGCTAAAGTAGATCAGTCTTAAACCAGAGAGGTCTCTCCTCTGGTTTTGGGATTTTGCCTCCATCAAAGTTACCAAATAAGCAACTGGTAGCTTCTCAGAGATCCAGAGAATGGATCTGCTTTCCAATCTGAAATCATATTAGTGCGGACTGCAGCTCACACCACACATTGGACCATAAACTACAGCTCCTAAGTCAGCTTCCCAGTGTGGTCAACACCACTCTTGGACAAGATTCACCCTTGTGTTCACCAGACATCAGAAAAGCCAAGTGTAAGACAATGGCAGGAGACATATCTGATGTTTGGGATCATGTTAAGGGAAGTCTACAATGCTAGGTTACAGCTCCAGGACTTCGCCTTCTAGGAAGCCCCTTTAAGCATAGCTTCCCTACTAGGTGACACAGTTTGTGCAGCAACACAATCTGTCCCCACTCTCTGATCCAGTGTCCCAGATATACCCTGTTGGGAGACCCAGGGACCCACTGACTGACCACATATGGTTCTCCTCTCACACCATGAGGGAACCTCCTGTTCTTCACTGCACATGTGCATGGGGTAAATGTTATTGACAATGTCAAGTCTGGAGTCTCACATGTGAATCTCAGGTGAGATTAGGCCAGTCTTCAGCAAGAGCCTTTCTTACCTTGGACAGACAACTCTGCAATGGTCCTGCTGCCTTCCTTCATCTCACAGATGTAGACAGCATCATCATCTGCAGTGACATCCTGGACAGTGAGCCGGCGGTAGGTGCCCTCTTCTTCGATGTTGTATTTCTTGCTCTGCCGGAGTTTGGTTTCCTCCTTGAACCAAGCTGTCTCTGTACTAGGCACAGGCACTTCACATTGGAAGGTGGCAGATTCCTTCTCCCTCACTTCAAGGTCCATCAGTTTTTTCTTGAAGGGTATTGAGGGTTCTTAAGAGGAAAAACCAGAAAGGAGAAACCAGAGTTCGTGATGGTCTGCGGTGAGAGGTACAAATAAATAACCCAGTAGAATAAAACTAAACAACAGCAGTCCTTAGTAATGAGATTGATTTGTCCTGAACTATCATCCAAACCATTAATCAAGACCTATTACAGTAGGTTTCTGCTGTCATATGAAAGCAATCTTGGATCCCAGCAGAAGAATTTTAAGGACTTAACTAAAAGTGAACAAGCCCTCACTGCAGTACCTGCCCCACAACATCATGCAGAAAAGTTTGCTTTAATCCAAAGCAGTCTGAGCAAGCTGCTCCTGTGCTCTGCTTGTCCTCTAGCATGAACATCTCTGTGTTGCACCTTGTCGCTTAGTGATGTCAACAAGATGAAGCCACCCAGCCTGACTATATATAGCAGCAGCCCTTCACATCAAAGTCATTAAAGATGCTACAGGTGGGTGAAGAGCAAACAAGATGCTCATAGGGAGAAGGCACAGAGCAGAAGTTCTAGGTGAGTGTGAGCAGCTGAGCTGGCCAGCTGGTACTAGGATCAATGTTCTAAAAGTCTTTCAGCAGAAGGTATCTGAAAATGCACAGAAAGGTCAATCACAGAATGCTTTTGGTTAGAAGAGACCTTTAAGATCATCAGGTCCAACTGGTAGCCCAGCACTGCCAGGTCACCACTAAGCCATGTTCCTCAGAACATGTACATGAGTGGCTGTGAACAGAGGAACAGATGTGGGGGGGAAGCATGGAAGTGACTGATGGAGTTTTCTGTCCTCCTCACCAGCTTTTGTCAATGACAATAAAAGAACTAGAGAAAGAGCCTAGAGAAAGAGCCCAGGTGTCCCAACTGCCTCTGCTTTCCTCCAGGAACAGATCTGCAGTGCTCCAGCTTAGACAGAAACAGAATGTAGTCCAACATGCAAAACAGCTGCATGGAAGTGTGGGAAGACATCTTACAGACAGAACAATGTTTAATTCCAGTCACAGCTGTGCTGTGAAACCATCCTTGTACCTCTGCACTCAACTGGGAAAAGGGCAGTTAGACTGAAGAGGACAGCCAGTGGTCACAGCCCCGGGACTGGGGTCACAGTCATGTCACAGATTAGCCAGGGATGATGCAAGACCACTTATGCTTTATGAGAGATGACATTTTGATGTGAACGTTCATCTTCTAATAACTGCTCAGCACCTCACAACCTTTTTTTGTGTCTCCATTCTCCCTCTCCCTGACACTCCCAGGTTGGTAATTCCCTGTGGTCACTAGCAGTGGGTAGTGCCAACTCTTAGTCTGAGAGTCAAGTAGGAGTAGATTTGTCTTAGATTTATAAACCCATGCTCAGGGTGACACATCCCAGTCAGAGTCGCAGTGCTCTAGACGGTGGAGAAACACACACTGAGGCCCTCTAACATCCCACATTTGATGTCCAGGAACTTCTATTTTTTTTTAATTCACCTCTGATACTATCACCTCCTTCCCCACCACTAGGACAGGAGCTGCTATGGCAGCAATGTTGTCTTTCACCTGGTTTGCTCTTTCATGAACTCAGGCCTTATAAACTCATGCCTTCAGCTCTGCAGGTCATTTGCTCCAGCCCTGGCACAGCCATGATTGCAGCTGTCACATAAACACCTCCAACCATTTCTAGCTGAGCACAGCCTGGATAGAGATATCAGACTGTAAGGGGTTGACAAGGGGGGAAGCAACGATATCTACTACTTTGGTTATATCTCAAGATTAAAACCTGACTGGGAAACCATGCAATACCTTCAGGAACAGGAAGGTAACTCTAGCTCACCACTTCAACTTGGTTATGACTTAATGCCCCTCAATTCAAGGCCAAAAATCTTGCCTTGAAAAGCCTTCAGCTATGGTTACAGAGACCTGCTCTGCCCACACTCCACATGTCAAATATCCATTTTTCTTTAACCAATAGGCAACTCGGGCTCTGCCTTGAAATTCTATATAGAATCATGGAATCGGTTTAGTTGGAAAAGACTTCCAAGATCATCAGGTCCAGTTGTCACCCTAACATCATCGTGGCCATTAAACCATGATGTAAAATGCCATGTTCATACGTTTTTTGAACATCTCCAGGGATGGTGTCTCCACCACCTCCCTCGGCAGCCTAGTCCAATATCTCCTCTGGAAACAACTCCTGTGGTCAGGAGGAACAAAGCACTTCTAATTCTCATGCCATGGAAACAAGCAAGAGGTCGAGATCAAGAAAGCCTTCATCAGAAAGATGCCAGCCTTCAGGAGCTGGTTGGAGTCTTGCTGGGTGAGATAGGAAGGAGTATTGAGGCGCCACTAAGAAAACATCCCAAAGGCCAGAAAGAAATCGGAGATGCACCTGAGAAGCACACCAGTGTACTCCCATGCTTGGAGCAGCTGGCCAGATCCCTAACCCTTCTCCCTTTACAGTCACTAAACAGTATTACAGAATTTTTTCAGAGCACTCCAAATTCCTTCCTTCTCCCCTGTGGGTCTGAATGGGGAGAAGGCGGCACAAAAACTGCTCCGGCTTTAAGAGCCCCCTGCCTTGACTGAGCTCCCGTTTTGGACCGTCCTCGCTTTTGTGTGGCTCCTAACTTTTTGCACGGCTCTCGGTTTTGCACAGATGCAATGGATGCCTCTCCCCGCTCTTGCACCGCTCTGTGCAAATTTGCAAGTTTGGCAGGTCCTGGGATCCTTCAGAGAGCTCTGCCGGCGGCACCCGGACCCAGCTGCTCTCGGACCTCACTACAGCCAATTTCCTGGCTGCTGTTCCTCACTGGGCAGACCCGAGCAGTTTGGCTCTCCCCTGCCCTGCCGAGGCAGCGTCGCTCCCACAAATCCCTGTCTTGTGGCAGCTGTGTTTCGAGACACTCCTGACTCTGGCGGCTTTGTCACCCGCCTTGGGCTGATGCCGCCTGGATCCAGACTATTGGATATTGCTTGCAGCGTCAGAAGGCAGCCGAGCAGCAGAGAAATCCAGCAACAGATCATCGCCCAGTATCTATCTCACCTTCTTGAGTAAAGCCTGCTGGTCCCTTAATTCTCTGCTCAGCCTGATTGATAGTGGGGTGAAGCTGTGTTTATAGCTTAGCCTTTTGCATTTCCTGACTTCCTAAATCTCTAAATTTGTCCATAACATCCTGTTGAAGAATTCCCAATCAAATTAGAACCTCTAAATAAATCTAAACTAGTTCTGTATATAGTTTGGGGACAGGGCTTTCAAGAAAATAAAATAATTCTATTTTTATAATTCCTGACTCGGCCACATTAATTCCCTGCCTCCACAACAAGAATCACTTACGAAAACCTGCCTGTTGGGGAAAATATGGGCAGAAAGCAAAGCAAAAGCTTGAGGGAGCAGGGAGCAAGAGCAGCTCCTGGAGTTAGTGGGGAAACTGTAAGAGCTTAGATCAGAATATGAATTTGGCTGCTTGTCTTGAGAACATATTTCCCCAGAACATCACAGGCATTTTGTTTGGTCCACACCAACCAAAGTAGCAACAAGATGATGTTGTTTTTAAAAGTGGGTCTTGCTAACACATATTTTGCTAAGAATAGGTACAGCCTGCAAGCAAGCCAATGTTTTCTTAACCTTCTCAAGGCTTGACCTGGTCTTCTCACTTGCCTACATTTCCTCTTGCCTGCTCCTGGCCTTCTCATGGACTGTCCATTTATTATTCCAGAAGCAAGCTTTGCCTCTGCCTAACAAGTGTAAGAGTAAGAATATGGAGAATCATTCCAAAGGGAGCTAGCTAAAATGCATGGACAAGCTTCCAGCATCTTGTGCCTCTGGTTGTCTTCCTAATTTCTCTGCTTTCCGTATTTCCTTTCTTCCTCCACATTTCTCATGTTTTGGTTCAGGTCTCAAATGTGAGTGCTGCTAAAATCACTTCAGCTCAGAGGAATAAAGTAGCCTCAGCACCAGTCTGTTTTTTCCAGTCTCTCTCCTATTTGGCTTGCAACCTTTAACCTTTCCATACAGTATCTGATTACTGTATTCAGGGACCGAGATGAACATTGCTTGGCCCAGGCCCAAGGATGGAGGCTTGTGCACTGCTCTCACTAGCTTTACACATGGCTTCAGGACATCTCTGAAGCCTTCAGGAATTTTAAGTTGGTTATTTGTGTTGCTCCCATCCCCTCTGCTCTTTGGTTTAGGAAAGAAAAAACAAAAAAGTATAGAATCGTTTTGGTTGGAGGAAACCTTTAAGACCATCGAGTCCAACCACTAACCCATTACCACATCTACATGGCTTTTAAATACCTCCAGGGATGGTGACTCTGCTGCTGCCCTGGGCAACCTGTTCCAGACCTTGACAACCCTTTTGGGGAAGAAATTGTTCCTTATGTCCAACCTAAAGCTCCCCTGGCATATAGCTTTGCTCTTGGGCAGTATTTCCTAAGTTCCCTTCACACTTCATGTTTCAGCGTGTGGCTTGGCAATTCATCCCTGCTCGAGACACTAGAATCCAGCACGTTTCCAAATCAGAGGAATCAGCTCCTGGTTTTTCCTTAGTTGTGAGAGGGACATTGTGCCCTGTAGCCCTTCCTTTGAGATTCACATCTGATCCATTACATCTCATTCAGGAAGAGCTCCAAAATCTCTTTTTTTAGCTCAGTGATCTTTGAGGAATGCGTCCAGCAAAGGTCCTATGTCTAGGATCTAGACTGACAGAATACAGCATGCTTTCTAGAGGAGGTTAGACCTGTAGCCAGTTCTGTGCCCTGACAGGGAGCTAGAGCCACTTCAGGACACTGGACTAGGCAGTCTTTATTATTACTATTTTTAAAAGGCACATAGATATTATCTGAGCTCCACCAAAAGAAGCATGGTCAAGGGAGGTGATTTTACCCCTCTACTCTGCTCTTGTGAGACTCCACCTGGAGTATTGTGTCCAGTTCCGGAACCACCAACACAAGAAGGACAAGGATCTATTGGAAAGGATCCAGAGGAAGGCCACAAAGATGATTAGAGGGCTGGAGCACCTCCCTTAAAGGAAAGGGATGAGGGATTTGGGGCTGATCAGCCTGGAGAGGAGAAGTCTTCAGGGACACATTAGAGTAACCTTTCAATATCTGAAGGCAGCCTACAGGAAAGCTAGAAAAGGACTATTTAAAAGGGCATGTGGTGATAAGTACAGGGGGAAATGGTTTTGAACTAGAGCAGGGTAGATTTAGATTGGACATTAGAAAAAATTCTTTACTGTGAGGTCGTTGAGACACTGAAACAGGTGCCCAGAGAAATTGTGGACATCTCATCCCTGAAACTGTTTAAGCCCAGGCTAGATGAGGCTTTGAGCAACCTGGTCTTGTGGAAGGTGTCCCTGTCCAAGGCAGTGGGGTTGGAACTCAATGATCTTTTAGACTAGTTCCAACCCAAGCCATTCTATGTCTCTATGAGTTTCACTCAGATTCTTGTGCTGAAATTCTGGGATGCCAGATTTAAACCTATGGATCTTGTCTTTCCTGCTACCTGAGTCTGTAGACAGAGGCTGGGGACGCAGCATCTCAGGCTGTACAAATACACTGTTACCTGCAGAAAGACATCAGGGTGGTTCTTACCAAGAGTGGCTCCTTGGACAACCTGCCCTTCTGCATGACTGAGCAAAGAGAAAGTTGTGTGGCAAGATGACCTACCTCCCTGAAGCCAGTGGCAGATGAGCTAATTGTATCACCAGTGACATAAAGAACAGAATTTAAAGCTCCCATCACTGCTATACCATTCTGAGCTGCCTTTGAAGGGCTAAAAAGGACTTCTGGTGACACAAAGGTTATTATTCAGAGCCTAATTATAACCAACATACTCAGATTTTCCATGGCAGCCTTGGCCTGGTCAGAAAGCCCAACATACTGTAGCATAACAAAGAAACAAACCATTCACTTAAGCCCTCTGACTCACTGGTGTCTCTTGACAATGGACATTGATCAATAACTTTTTCCCATGGTGCCTGCTCCAGGCCTGCTGCTTCACATGCTTTCCCCATGTCCTTTGGAACAGGATAATCAAACAAACGTGGGCAGATGGGAGGGTGTTTGTCTTTGCAAGACAGGTGTTGGGCAAGTAACAGAGTTTGAGCCATCCTCAAAGTGAACAACCACCCAAGGGCCAGACTTGGTCTTCGGCTCCAAGTCCCAACTCATGAGGTAATCACAGCTTTATGGAAGAGGACAAACGCCCTTCCCAACACCACTCAGCACCTCCAAGGGATAGCAATGAGTGGGACAAGTGCCAGTGAATTCCATGGATCAAGTGTCACTGATGGATGTGGGGATTGAGTCACTGACGGGAAAGATGGTGAGTGTGAAAAGAGAGGTCCAGGAAACAGAAACCAGAAAAATGGAGCTGAGAGCCTTAAAGCCAAGTATAAAATGCAGACCTTTCATACTCATTTGATGTTCTTAGTTACTTTGCTGCCAAAAACATCTATTTTGACATTTAACTGGCAAAAGCTTCTCCATCTGAGAGTTAACTTAGAGGTGCAAACCATCTGCTGTAACCTTGCCAAACTAGTGAGCAGCTTGTAAGTTTAGAGCTTCCTCTGTGAAAATGCATGTCACATTTTTGTCATCATTCTGAGGAATGTGGTCTGACCTTCACCAGTGTGGAGGGATCCTGCAGCAAACAGCAGCATCCTGGACCTGGTAGAGTTCTGGGGCCATATAAGGACTACAGGCTATCCAGTCACATTAGCTGGAAGAAGGCTGAAAAGCCTGGCAAGAACAAGGCTACTGGTGGGTCACTGAATTAGAAAACTGAGATGGACTGTCATTAGAGTTAGAGTAGGTCCCCAAGGGATGTGCTTAGCTTGCAAGGAAGAGTTTCCTCTACTAGTGCTTAGATGGAACATGTGTGCCAGTTTGACTAAACCCTGTGGTGAACATAAACCTAGATGAAAGTCTAGAGGATAAGATGAGCCTTAACAGTCACTTACCTAGAGGATGGTAATGGATTTCTTGGACTACTAAGAAAGAAGAATAGATGGAAGCTCTAGAGATCTGTTTCATTCTAGCTGCCCCACAACTAGCCAGTTCTACTTCATCCATTCCTGACTGGTCATAGGACTACTCCTAGGCCAACATTTCCAGTGCTTAAACCCTTTCAGAGACAGAGGTCTTTATTCACATCTAACCCACACTCCTTTGCAGCAGTTTGGTGGCAGACAATTTTTTCGTGCTCCCATACCGACTCAGAAATGCCTTGGACATCTCCTTGCAAATACCTCATAGAATCATAGACTGGTTCGGGTTGGAAAGGACCTTAAAGATCATCTAGTTCCAACCTCCCCTGCTGTGGGCAGGGACATCTTCCACTACAACAGGTTGCTCAAGGCTTCATCCAACCTGGCTTTGAACACCTCTAGATACAACCTCCCTGGGCAACCTGTTTCAATGTCTCACAAACTTCACTGTAAAGAGTTTCTTCTTAAGATCCAGCCTAAATCTAGCCTCCTGAAGCTTAAATCCATTCCCTCTCATCCTGTCACAACAAGCCCTGGTCCAGCCCAGCACGAACCATAGGCACCCACCTTTGACGGTGACGAGCACGGAGCTGTAGGTCTGGCCTGCCAGGTTGGAGGCAGTGCAGGTGTAGAGCCCATTGTCTACCTGCTTGCAGAAGAGGATCTTCAGCACAAAGTTCTCCTGGTCATCCTCGTAGATGACATGCCGCCGCCCTTCCACAATGACCTCGTTGTCCTTCTTCCACACGATCTCCGGCTTGGGCTCGCCTGTCACATAGCAGCTGAGCTTGGCATGCTTCCCCTCCGTCACGCTGCAGGTGCGAGTCAAGGCCCCCAAGGTGGCGTTGCGGGCCCCCTTGGCAGCCAGCCCCGCTGCCCTCTCATAGTCCCGGGAGAGGCTGTAGCTGATGCCAGACAACCCTTCTGCCAGGGAGTAAGCCTGGGTAGACATCGAGTCAAGAGTCCCGTGGGAGACGTCCATCTTCCTGATCTCCTCACGCCTCTTTTGCAGGTGAGACAACAAGGATGCCGTCTTGCCGCAGCTGGTGTCAAAGTGGCTGCTGCTGCCCGGGTTGGCAGAGCCCTGTGTCTCCACCACCAGCGCGGCTGAAGCGCTGGCGGTGCCAATGAGGTTCTCGGCCCGGCAGGTGTAGGTGCCACTGTCCCCTAGCCGGGCACACTGGATGGTGAGAGCATTGGACTCCCCAGCTGACTCGATCTGGAAGCGTCCAGCATCAGCTCGATTCCGCAGGTACCTCCCATCCTTCTCCCAGTTCACAGAGAGGGGAGGGCTGCCCTGGACTTTACATCTGAACATGGCATCTTCTCCCAGCGTTACTTTGATGGAGGAGGGTTTCTGGATGAAGTACGGGGCTGACTCAGTTACTGTGGTCTCCTCTCCGACTTTGATGCTGACAGCTGCAAAAGCTTCCCCGATGGTGTTCTTGGCCCGGCAGATGTATTGGCCACTGTCCTCCAGGCTCAGATCGTAGATTGTTAGTCTATAGAGATCTCCATCTTCTGTGGTTTTAAACCTTCCCCCAGACTGCACTGGAAGTTTATCCTTTTCCCAGCTCACAATTGGGATGGGGTTTCCAACGATCTGGCAGCTCAAGGTGGCATCCTTCCCCACAGACACCATAAATGCCTTAGGCCGGGTCAGGAACCTGGGGACTCCACTGAACGAGCTGTAATCCATCTTGGGTTGCTAAAGGGTGAGAGAGAAAAAAATGTAGAAAGCAGATCAGATGGTGCAGGCACAGAACTGGTATTCTTCTGTGGTACCAGGACATCTGTCATCTAGAACAGCCTGGGCATATTTGCATTGTCCTTATCATTATCACAGAACGGTAGAGGCTGGAAGGGACCTCTGGGGATCATCCAGTCTAACCCCTCTGCTAAAGCAAGGTCACCCACAGCACCCATGTCCAGACAGGTTTGCAATCTCTCCAAAGAGACTCCACAACCCCTCTGCCAAGGCTCTGGCACCCTCACTGGAAAGAAGTATTCTCTCATGTTCAGATGAAACCTCCTGGGTCCCAGTTTGTGCCCATTGCCCCTGGTCCTGTCTCTGGGCACCACTGACAAGACTCTAGCCCCATCCTCTTTCCCTCTGCATTTTAGATATTGATCACCATTGACAAGCTCAATGAAGATCTCTAATGAGACCACTGATGGGTGAAGTGGTCTTGGAGCATTTTAGGTCTTGCAGATTTCTTAGTCTTGAGCACAATAAACTGCTGGTGGAGAAGGTAGCTGATTTCTCCAGAGGAGTCACTGGGCAAAACACAACTCTTTGGGCAGCTCATGCAGAACAAACATGGTGGTCTCTTTCATCTTTGGCACTACAGAGGTGCCCTGCACTGATGCAGCATAGCCTCCTAGTGCAAGGTGAATACCTCATGTTCCAGGCTGCAATCTACATCACACCCTGCTCTCTGCCAGCTTTCACTACATGCCCTCAAACAGCACCTCTTATGCTGTTGTGAATGAGCAGGATGTCAGAAGGAAATCCAGAGGTCAGTGAAAACAGTATGTGACCATAGAATCAATGCATTTGGAAAAGACCTCTAAGATCATGGAGTCCAATCATTACCTAACTCAAGTCTGGTGCTAAACCATGTCCCTCAGCACCACGTCTCTGTGTCTTTTCAACACCTCCAGGGATGGAAATTCAACCACCTCCCTGGGCAGCCTGATTCAGTGTTTGGGAACTCTTTCAGTGAAGAGGGTTCTTCTAATACTGAAGCTTAAATCTTTTGTGCAACTTAAGGCCATTTGCTGTTGTCCTATCACACCATCAGTGTTGTTGTTATTTCTAGAAAGGTTGGGAAATTAAAGAGGATTTATTCTTTGCTCTGCCACTGGCTTCCTTTTATCATCATAAGAAAGTCATTCAAACTCTTCTATCTTCAGTCCCCATCTGAAAAAGAGGGTAAAACCCTTCACTGATGGGTGTTGAGAGCACAAAATCCAGCCACAGGTGTAACATCCTGACCTGTGGCAAGGGTGAGCTTCAATTATAGAATCATAATACTGTTTCTGTTGGAAAAGCCCTCTAAAATCATCAAGCCAAACACCTTCATGGCCCTTAAACCATGTCTCAAAGTGCCATGTCCACACATTTCTTGAACAGATAGGTTCAAGATAGGGATAGTGGTTCCATCACCTCCTTGTTCAGATGGAGGTGACCCCATCACCCCCCTGGAACAGGGCAGCCTATTCCAATGCCTGACCACTCTTTTGAGAAAGATTTTTTCCTAACCTCCAACCTAAACCTCTCCAGACACAATTTCAAGCAATTTCCTCTTGTTCTACCACCTGTTCCTTGGGAGAAGAGACCAACCCCCACCTGGCTCCAGCCTCCTTTCAGGGAGTTGCAGAGAGCCAGAAGGTCTCTCCTCTACCTCCTTTTCTTCAGGCTCAACACCCCCAGTTCCCTCAGCTGCTCCTCACCAGAGCTGTTCTCCAGACCCTTCACCAGCTTTGTTGTCCTTCTCTGGACATGTCCCAGTATCTCAATACCCTTGGAGCGAGGGGGCCAAAACTGACCCAAGTGTTTGAGGTGTGACCTCACCAGTGCCCAGTACCAGGATGTGATCACTTCCCTACTCCTGTATCTAAGACAGATCAAGCAGTTTAGACAGGCTGCACAAGTTTTGTAACTTCAAATGGGATAAAGAGCATCTCATGAGATTAGGGTGATAAACAGATTTCAGAGAGGAGAGCCTTGTGAACCTCCTGAATGGGCAGGATATCACATTTGTATGAAACATAACTTGTTCATCAGTTTAGCAAATAATTAGAATAATTCATGTTTTTAATAAGTACATCAGTAACTCTGCAAGTGCCAGAACATCTCCTTTGGAAGTGATAGGACCAGCCACAAAGCATGAATAAACTTAGTCAATGCAGATGTCCTTTCCAATTAAGCTCAGACATCTACCAGTGTCATATTTCTTCTTCTAATCCTTCTGTGATTAATCACCTGCAGCAGAGATCACGTTCCCATCTGGGTATTTCTGAGCACAGCAAAGCCACTTGTAACTTTATTTGTGTCTTCTTTTCATTCAAATATTGTGGCGCTTGCTTCTTCTACCTAGTAACAAGTGATAGGATGAGAGAAAACGGCTTCAGGTTGTACCAGGGGAGGTTTAGGTTGAACATCAGAAGGAACTCCTTCATGGTTCTCAAAGACTGGAATGGGATCCCCAGGGAGATGGTTGAATTCCTGTCTTTGGAGGTGTTGAAAAGACACAGAGATGTGATGCTGAGGGACATGGTCTAGCACCAGACTTGGTAGAGTTGGAGGATGGACTCCATGATCTTAAAGGTCTTTTCCAACCAAAATGATTCTGTGATTCTGTAACTTCTCACTGGTCTATGTTTCAGGGAAAAGAGGCACAACTTTCTGTTAATGTCAGATAATATAAAGAAACCAAATTGCTTTCTAGGATCCATGCAGCTGGTCAAGAACTCCTACTCACTCCCATCCTCACCACTTTCAATCTCTGCCCTACACCTGCAAGCAAGTCCCTTAAAGTGGGAACAACTACAGACTACACCAGTTCGTGCCAGAGTAATATGAAGTGGTGCTCATCAGGAGAGTCATTAGGAAATGGAGAATCTTGAGAGAGAGTCCTGATGGTGCTGCCATCACTCTCTTGAGCCCCTGTGACTCACCATGCTGTCCTGGCTGGTGGGTTGGTTTCATAGAATCATTGAGTCATTTAGGTTGGAAAAGGCCTGTAAGATCATTGAAGTCCAATCTTTAACCTAGCACTGCCCACCACTATATTATGTCCCTCAGCATCATATCTACCATGGCTTTTCAACCCCTCCAGGGGTGGGAACTGAACCACTGCTCTGGGCAGTCTGTTTCAGGCCTGGAAAATCCTTTAAAGGAAGAATTTTTTTTTCCTAATATGCGACATAAACCTCTTCGGACACGACTTCAGGCCATTTCCTCTTGTTCCATCATTTGTTACTAGGGAGAAGAGACTGATCCCCACCTGGCTCCAGTCTCCTCTCAGGGAACTGTAAGAGAGCCAGAAGGTCTCCCTTCCACCTCCGCTTCTCCAGACTAAGCAAAGCAACCCCAGTTCCCTCAGACACTCCTCACAAGACTCATGCTCTAGGCCCTTCACCAGCTTCATTGCCCTTCTTTCATGTTGCTTTACAAATGCTAAGCTGAATATGGAAAGCCTTCACACCCTCTGAGAAGACAGAGGTCCCACACCATGGCATATTGCACCCCAAGCAGACAGTAGCCTGCAGTGATGCTGTTTGGTTCAAGGGAGGACCGGAGTGGAAGGTTGTTCCGTATCCAAGCCTTTCAATGCAATGGTCTGAAGGGGAAGCCTGTCCACCACACCTCTGTGCCAAGAGAGAAAAGCACCACAACATCCATCTAGTAACATATTCCCAAGACAAAGGTGGCCACAAGCAACACACCTGCATGACTGCAGACTTCGAGGACATACAACATTTGCATTGGCAGAAACCTAAACCTAACAGACCACTAAAGTCCATGTAAAGACCACTGAAGAAAATATAGACCAGGAGCATGGAGGTTCTCTCCAATGCCTCATTAAGACCTATTTCCATGCCTGCTTGCTCATGTCCTCAACCCACTTTTACCTTTTCTTTAAGGATGCAGCAGACATCATCTAGGGTCTTTTCCTTGCCTTTAGAGTTCAGATTTCCTAGACTTTTTCAGCAATGCCAAATGCTAAGCCTTGTACTCCTTTCTCTCCTGATGGGAAAGGTAAAACAGACAGGGAACCTCCCATCTCTGGTTCCCAAGCTTTCAAAGAATACCACTGAAACAGAAGCCCTAGATTAAAATCAAGGTACCAGTGTAGTTTACATGACTATCTGCATGGGCTGCTCCACCTAAAAACATCAGGAAATGGCATCTGTGGGTGGGAAGGGAAGTTAATGGGTCAGTAGATGGGCAGTGCAGATTTCCTTTGATGCTTAAAGTTCTGCTGAGGGAAAATGGCAGCCCTGGTACTTCTAACAACCTCCCAGGGAATGGACAACTTTGAAATAGCACAGATTATTTAGTGTCAGCTGCAAGCTTAGTTACAGCAGATCAGCACTGATGGACATCTACAAGCCATAGCACCAGGCAGGGTGTTTCAGGGGTGAAATGCACACCAGCACACCCAATGCTACAGGCCCACTGCATCTCCAAATCAGGTGTAAGCAGAGATTTGCTCTGCTGCACTAATCTGAAATGGCAGAATTTATCTGACACCCCTTTCATCAGAGCAGGAAGGGTATCTGTCACCAAGGAGCTCAGCTTGGGCTACTCGAAATTCCACTTCACTGAGGGACAACAGATTCTGGCATGTTTAAAGGTCATTTGATGAGCAGATGGAAGAGCTTCTCGTGGTGGTTTGGAGGACTGGTCTCCTTGTGCTGTAGGAGATGTTGGACAGAGAAGACTCCATATACCAGGAGGCCAGGTTGGTTAGGGCCTTGAGCAACCTGGTCTAGTGGCAGGTGTCCCTGCCAAAGGCAGGAAGGTTGGAACTACATGATCTTTAAGATGCCTTCCAACCCAAACCATTCTATGATTCTGCACTAAACTACCCTTACTGCAATAAGCTTCTAAACCAATTCAGAGTAAGATTGATTCGTATTTCTTGTCATCTCCAATAAGCCAAAGTCCAGAGATGTTAAGGCTGACATGGTGTTAAACTCACTGAGCAGCCCTCAACCAAAACATGACTGAGCTCAAAACAAGACAATCTTACTTTTCTGACCTTCAGGGTAGGGCTACAAATTGTTTAGGAAGGGACCTGCACCACCTCACCCTCCCAGTATCGATCCTTCATCAATAACCTGAATATTTTCAAGTATTCCAACAAAACAGGTGTCGAACCATCAGAAAATTCCAACAAGAAACAATGGATCACATGGTTTGTGCCCACCAGCAGGCAAGCACTCAGATCATCCTCCACTCATGTAAGTTCTTCTCACCAGGCTGAACAACCCCAATTCCCTCAGCCACTCCTACCATGACTTCTGCTCCAGACCTTTCACTGGCTTCCTCACTGATCTTTGAACATGCTCCAGCACCTCAATCTCCTCCTTGGAGTAAGGGGCCCAAAACTGACCTCAGGATTTGAGGTGTGGTCTCACCAGTGCTCTGTGCTTTCTTCCCTTGCCCAAATACAAGCAGCTCCTACCAGCACTGAACCACATAATCCCAACTCCTTTGCATCATCAGAAGAACAAACTCCCTTACACCAAGCTGGAAGCTGCCTCCAGCTGTAGCACGTGTGATTTCCTACACCAGGGTGTTGCAGGATCACAGCTCCCACAGGGACGAAGAATTCCCCTGGTGACAATTAGCAGCGAGGCTCCAACCTAAGCCCTTGTATTTTAACAAGTGGACGTCATTGTCATTACAGACACTCCACCCCATTGAGCTGTAGGGCTGAAAATAGCCTCAGCTGTCGAGCTCCATCTCTCCCCAGAGCCATTTGTAGAAACACGAGGAGGATGGGGGGTTGTGGTGAGAACCGGTATCAATGCAGGAGAGAAGCTTAGAGGGAAAAAAAGCAGCACTAAGATTGTGTCCTGCAAATAAAACCTTTCAAACAGTCCTTGCTGCCACCTCTCCACAAGAATCATAACTTCTCCCCCAGGCTCTCCATGCACACTGCTGTCTCCAGTTTGGGGACAAAATGCATCAAGTACAGCTTTCAACTTGATTTTCTTCCGACTTCTGGAGCTTGATCTTTGCTTTTTTAAAAAGTAGTTAAGTTAAACAACCCATATTTAGGTCAGACCAGAAGAAGGATGGATTTACTACCTGTACCCTCAGCTCTGTCTCCAAACACATTTCAGAAAGCAAGACATCCTCCAGCATAGTAACACCAAGACAGAAATCATCTCACCCCTCCCTCAGCTACCACAAACCTTCTCCACTTTCTGATGGTTATTAGCATCTCCAAATCCACTTGTCTTTAGCTGAAGGATTAGGTCTTACCTGGGGTCTTGTCAGAGTCTGAGGAGAAACCAAGCTCTGGGCAGGGTAAGAAAAAGCTGACTCCTACTGAGATGACAGAAGGTGGAAGGGGGAAAAGGGGAGCAGAGAACATGGGGAGACCATGTTTGGTTTGGTTCCCCCCACTCCCCTTTCCTCTTCAGGAAAATAAAACAGAAACCCCAGCGATGGCAGGGATGTGCAGCAGAAGGTCCCCCCAAGTCCCCTGGCAGTGGCTTTGCTGCTTGAGGTTAGGCTGTGCCAGCCCCCCAGCTCCCCACCCCTCCTCTGGGTTGTTCTCCTCCAGTCAAATTGCTGACGTGCTTTCCTTTCCCTCTGCAGCCCAGCTCCAAAATAGCTCTGGGTGTCATTTACCGGGGAGATAAAGTTTCCTGCAGGAGAGGGGAGAAAGGGCATCATTTTAGGGACTTGCTGGGACAGTCCAGCAACAAGGGGGAGGAAAAACCCATCAAAGATATGCGTGTTTGGTAGTGAGGAGGACAGACTGTGGTGACAGTGTGGGCCAGAACCACTCCTCAAGAGTCCATCCCAAAGCCAAGTGATAAATGAGATGTGAGGACTCACTGACAGGCAGCTGCCAACTTACCACACTAGAGAGGAATTCTTTCCCAGAGGCATCAGATCAATAGTGGAGTTATTTATAACCTCCCAGGCAAGAGCTGATACAACGGTGAATAAATGGCAAGTTAATAAACCAAAGTCTCTTTCTCCTTGTCTTAACCTTAACATATGTCTCTCAAATTTTTGCAGTGTGAATCTGAAGCATCTACAAAACCAGCACCAGTTGCCCTTCTCAGAGGCTCAAGCCCATATTTTATCTGTTTACCAGGAAAACGTTTTTGGTTCGAGGGCTTTTTTAACAGTTTCCTGAACACAGAGCTCACACCAACCCTCCTTAACAATCAGAGTATTTGAAAGTCACTTTTGCTAATGACAGAGGAGCTGGAGCAGAGCGCAGCAAGCTCCCCCCACAATCACTTCACCTCTACATGGCTATCAGGAGTGAACTACAAGATAGGCTTATTTTGGGCAGTAAACAAAGCAGACAACATACTGGAGAGGCTGAAGGTGTGGATCAGCTGAAGACACAGCAGTATGTTGAGCTTACTCACCTTCCAGGGCACAGAAACATCAGTAGACAAGCAAAATAAGAATTTTGTTTGGGATTTTGGAAGCAAGGATTGACCAGAGAGGGAACCACAACAGCTGCAGTGTCTCGTCAGCAGAGCAGAGGAACAGTTCTTTCTGCCTTGCACACACACAGAATGTCAGCTCTTGAAGCCTCCAAATCTCACATTAGGTTCATGAAGTATTTGACTACTGAAACATAAAAAAGTTGACTAGATCCAGCATGATGTGAGTGCCAGTGCAGTCTCCCTGAAAGCAGAGCTCCAGAGGAAAGTGGCAAGAATGAAAAGCAGTAAGAACAGGAGAACAGTTACCTTAATAAAATAGGAGGATCAAGGACAAGGATGGTGACTAACAGGAGACACTGAAGCTGTCCTAGGGCTTGTTTCTCTACAAGCAAGAAGCTGAGCAATAGTCTGGTGTAGAAGCAGGTCATGTCTCCTCCTATGCAGTGACCTGCTGAGAGTAGGGCTGTCACCTGCTGGACAACTGCCCCAGTGATGGAAAAGCCACAGCACACGTAAGATACACCATCATCTTCCACAGGGGGAAGAGAAAGGGCAGTGCTTGCTGGTAGCTCTTTGATGAGGGAGATGGAAGGAGCCTTATCTCAAATCTAACTGTAAGCAATGTGCTGGCCACCAGTGACCAAATCTGAGACACTGCAGAAAGGTGCCATGCTGCTGCCTTGTGCTCCCCACTCCTTTTGAGCCAGAACATCATCAAAACTTACCCAGAGTGGGCAAAATCCAGCCATAAAGTTATAGTACTGTGGAGGAAATAGTTACTTAGATCTCAGGTGACATCTAAACTGTCTGTGCATTGGCCAAGTAGCTTCATCTGATGTTTAGGAACATCTTTGTGTAACTCACCTCCCCTTTTCAAGATCCTGGTAATTCTGTTAGGTTCTTGCCTATTGAATATGGTTTAATGTTCTTCTCTACCTATTGAAGATGATTTCAAGTTTTAACTGCAGGTACAGAACAGATACCTACCAATGGAGTTGCAAAGACCTTCCAAAGACATGGAAAGGCTTCCCAGGGGCTGCCAGTAACAAAACTCACCAGATCTTTGAAGCAACGAGATTTCATTTCTAGGGTAATTTGTCCTATTGCACAAGCTGAACACAAAAATTCTTTCCCAGAAAGTCCTGCTTTGCACTTTCAGGTTTGAAACCAGGAGTAAGTCTGTCCCATTTGGAGCTAACCAAAGCAAATTAAATGTTCCTCATCATCCCCACCACAAAGGTACCTTGCTGACACTTCCTTGAACAATGAGATCCACCAACCTGTGGAGCAGAGAAAATGCCAAAGGCACGAGATGGATCCTTATAGGATTAAATGAGCAGACACTGTTTTTCCTTCAACACCTTGCTGTCCTCAAGAAGAGCTCAGAAACAACTCTTCATGAACCTCACAGGGTGGGTTTTTTTAGTGTATAGGAGTGGCCAGCTGGATGTACTAGAATTACCAGGTCATGACAGGTTCATTTTTATCACGGTCATGATGAGCAGCTCAATGACTACTGGCAACTGATTGCTGGATCCAGACAGCTCAAGAGAGCAGTTCCCTAAAGCATTCCTAAGGTGAGGGAGCAAGTTCCCTGAAAAAAAAAAATGTTACCTATGCCTGGCAATACTCATCAGAAAGGCCAAGGTGACACGTGCTTGCCTGGCTTGGTATTAAAAGCTTCTAAAAAAAGCTCACAGAGGTTCCTACATCTTTTTTTTTTTTTTTTTTTTTTNTTTTTTTTTTTTTTTTTTTGTCTCATGGCTTTCAACATTGAATCTTTTCTTACCTAATCTAAATTCCCAAATTCTAAATTCCCCCCTACAATTTAACCCTCTGTGCCCTGCAGAGGAAAGGCATAGATGCCCTTCCATTCTGGCAGGATGCCCGGAGAGGTTTTGAAGATCAGTCTCCACTCACCTTCAGCCTAAACACCCCTAATTTTTTTCTGACCTGCTGACCATTTCCATTACTGCCAGCTGGACCTACTCCAGCTGTCAACATTCTTTTGAAGAGTGAGGACCAAACCCCAGCAGATCCCTCTGGCTCCTGCTGTATCAGGGAAGATCAGAGGGATTACTTGGGACATGCCGCTGCCTACCAGTGCCTTTGTATATCCCAGGATGGATGTTGACCTCTTCCAAAGCAGGCAGGTGCTGCTGATCCCAAATCTGCTTGTGCTTCCCAGTAATGCCCCCAATCCTTCACAGAACTGATCAGCATTTTCCTATGCTGCCACTAGACATTAATTTATTAACCCTTTCAGAGAACTTTTATGTTTTGGCACTCAGGAATTTGGGATGGTGGTGCTCTAAGCCTGACTTAGCAAAGACTCAAAAGTCATACTTTCAGTGAACATATTAGCAGTGCACCTATGACACAGGGGGAGTAGAGAAGGAGTGGTGCCCCCGTACTCAGCTGAGGTGAGGCCACAGCCTGAGAACTGGGTTCTGTTCTGGGCACTGAAGTACAGAAAAGATTCTGAGGTCCTGGAGCACATCCAGAGAAGAGCAGTGAGGTTGGTGAGGGGTTTGGAGGCCTTCAGCTGAGGGATCTGGGGTTGTTTAGTACAGAGAAGGTTAAGGGGACATCTAATTGCTCCTCACACCTACCTGAAAGGAGGCTGTAGCGAGGCTGGTGTTGGTGTCTTCTCCCAGGTAACTAGTGATAGGATGAGAGGAAAGGGGTTGAAGTTGTGCCAGGGGAGGTTTAGATTGCACATGAAGAAAACCTTCTTTACTGAGAGCAGTTGGGCATTGGACAAGCTGCCCAGGGAGGTGGCAGAGTCATCATCCCCAGAGGTGTTCAAGAGTTGTGTAGTTGTAGTGCTTCAGGATATAATTTAGTGGTCATGGTAGAGTCCAACTGTAACCCAGCTATCTTGAAGGTCTTTTCCAAGCTTAATGATTCTATGACCTTTCAGTGTGACCTTACATCCAGACCAAAAGATATTCCCCCTCAGACCCAAACACAACAAACGCTAACTGAAACTGCCCCTCCTTCTCTCACAGGATTTGCCAAAGCAATGAAACCAAGTCTCACAAAACATGAAGGACTTTTAATTTCTGTAACTGCCTTAAAGCAGAACACAAAACACATCTTTTCAAGGCAGAGTATACAAACCTCAAATCATTGCACATGGAGAAGAGCAGCTGGTAAAAGAGTGAGAGTAGAACCGAAGCCATAACTGTTGATTAGGGACATACAGACAACAGGTTTTATTTAAATAAAAGGAATCGATCACTTACATAAAAATACTAGAAAATTACACTGGCCATGATTGATTACAGAATTCTCCCATTTCTGAGGCTTTCACACACAAGTAACACAAAACTTAAGAGCTGTTTGGTTTGTTTTTTATTTTGTACCTTTTGCTAAACAGAAACAACGTCTTGGTGTGCAGGGTTTGCCTGAAGCTACTTTAGGTGGGTGAAGGGAGTTGAGCCCCAGCCACAAGGCATTCTGGTGTTCCACAAAGAAAGAAAAAAGGACCAACACAAAAAAGAACTGACAGAAAACCAAAAGAAACCAGGAAAAGCAGAAGGAAGCCACGAGTTAAGATGTGCTGACGCCCTGTGATTATCAAAGCACAGCCCAAAGAGATCTGCGAAGGAGAACTTGAAGAGTGTCGCACAAGAGGTAGAAGGATTTTTGCAGTGCTCAAACAGCCACAGTTGTTTCACAGAAATACTTAAACAAGGCTCAACTACTTAATTGTTCAAAAGTGGTGGAAGCAACACTTGCCCTTTTTTAAGCTAAAATGACACCATCACACGTTTCCCTCCAGCCTGCTGAACGGATCAACTCCCAACACCCCTTTTCAGGCTCGTATTATTAGCAATTACAATTTGCTGTTTGAAGTAGATGAGTTGGACCAACAGACACATCAAAGATACTTCAGACACCAAAGGATATTAAAATATAGACAGCAGTCATCTTTGTATATCTCTCATAAAAAATAAAAGGAAACTTATTTTCCCCATCTATATTGGAAACAGCCTAATTCTGTGAAAAAAAACACCCTACACTTGTGCAGCAATATCTTTTTAATTGGTTATTTTATACAGTAAAAAAAGGTAAAGCAATGGTTTTGAGGTGATTCTGATTTAGCCTCTAACAAGCACTTTACACGCTAGACAAATATTTTTCTCATTAAAGCTCATCTGGCAAACAAGCAGAGAGGATTTAGAGCTCCAGCTCCTTGATTTCTGCAGGAGTTGCTCCTGATAGGTTTTCTAACAGCACAGAGTACAGGCATTAAATGCATCTTATTTTTTGCACCTCTGATTACAGTATTGCTAATGAAGAGAAATAAGGACCTTCCACTGGACAGAACTCAGCAACTTGATTGGCAAAGTTGTTATTGTTTTAGGAAAAAAAAATATATTATAAAGTGATAGCTGCAAAAAGGAAAAAAGAGAGAGAGAATCCTGATTTTAATCTGCTTTATAAACCCAAAAAGTGCTGGTGACCAAGACTGATAAATGGCACAGGACATAAATCAAAGTTTTGGGATGGTTAAGGTTGGACTTCCACCAAAGCAGGTCAGGGTAAGACAAGGTGCGAAGTTCTCAGAAAGCTACCAATTCAATCAGCCCAAGTTTCTTGTGGTACATTCCTCAGCTTGCCAAGAAAGCAAAATTATTCTGCTAATTCCAAGTTGTTGTAGTGAGAAGCCTTACAAAAGGCTGGCAACATGTGCTTCTGGAGTTTCTTGGGAGGAAATGTCTGAGGTGAGCTATTAAGCTTGTACCTAACTTAAGGTGAACACAATAAAGCCAGAGAAAGACAGAAACCTGTGAAAGCTGCTGGCTTCAGTGGAAGCAGGACTTACCCATCACCCCAGCAGCCTGATTGCAAATGCACCTATTTAAAAATAATAATAAAAAATAGATATATTCCTTAAGTCACCGCTCTCACATCCATGGATGTGTAGCATTCCCTTTTCAATATCACCTAAAATCATCAAGAGGTAAATCATCAGCAACTCAAGTTTTTCCATTTTAATGACTATTAAGACAAACAAAAAAAAACAATCTATAGAAGACTGTGGCCATAAAGTATACTTTTAAACTAAATGTTATGACTATGGCCATGAACACTGTCAAAGCAATGAAGATAAGGAACAACTCCAGACCCTACTGCTTTGGGCTGCTCCAATATTCAGCATTTTGACATCACAGCTCCCAAACAGAACAGAAAAAACAAACCAAGCAGTTTTCAGAGCAGGTAACAGTATCGCTTTTAGATAAATAGGCTAAAGATCTGGGGTTTTGCATCATCTTTACAACTTTTAAACAACAAAAAAAATCCAAGAGAATTAGAGCTTGGACCTAATGTAAATTGTGCATCTGAGAACATCACACTGAGCAAAGCTGAACACTGTCAGTTGAGGAAGCACAGATTTAAATAAACAGTGTAATGGAAGTCTTGTGCCAAGTTCTCCTTGTCATTTGTCTAGAAAGCTTAAATGCCTCACTGACAACAGCTGAAAGGCAAGAGGGGCTGATCTTGACCCCACTGGGTTGAACTAACTGTTCCCAAACCCTGTTGTAGCTCCTCAAGCTGGTCCACTGCTTGGTTTCATGTGATTAAAAGATAGGAGGATGGAAGAATGGCTACCAGAGAGGGATGAGAATTAGCCAATTCAGCCACAATTCTCAGCAGTGGCACCTGACATCATGTGTGAGCAGCAGATGGGGAAAAGGCAACCAGCATAAGCAAAGAGAGGCCCCATGCCCCTCTGCTCACTCCCTTCTGACCAGCAGAGCACAGAGCAGGGACCTGTCCACCAGGGCTCAGTGTGTAGCTGCCTCTTCCTGCTTTATTTCCCCAAACAGAAGAGAAGAAGGCCTGGGGAGCTGATCAGACAATCTCAGGAAGCTGTGCTCACGGTCATCTCTGGAAAGGTGCACAGGAGAGCTAGGAGGCTTTCCGCAACATTTTGGAGTATCTCCACACTTCTCCAAAACAGGAAGTCCTTCAGCAAAGCCTCCCACTTGCATAATCTCCACCTTCTACTATTGATTTACTTCTCCAAAGAGAAAAGGTAACAAGAATAATGAGAACAGACTTAAGACAAAAACTAGAGCATCAGCTTCCAAGCTGTAAGGCAAATTACTTCCAAATGACATGTAACCAGGTACGGACAGGGAGATTTGCAGCAGTGGGAAACACCAAGAGCAAAGAAAGCTTGGAAAGAACAGTAGTGGTTTGGGAACAGACAGTCTTACACATGCTCCTGGAAAGGCCACAGCAAGATGAGCACCATGAACACAGACATGCTCCCTGTGTGTTGTTCTAACAGTAACAGTGACAAACTAACCCCTATTGCTTAGTTTTAGCTTACACAGAAACCATCAGCTTAACTTAGATCACCAGAGGGACCATGTGGATACGGAAGAAAAGCGGAGATCCCCAAACCATAATGAGAATAAAATGTTCTTGCTCTCACACTGCCTTCTCCTCTGGGAGTCAAGAAGGTTGAATCACCAGAAGCCTCCACAGAAATAACTGCAATTCTTAAATCTATGTTGTGTTTAACTATCAATTTGGGATTTAAAAGCATCAAAGATTCTTCACCAAGTATCAAAACATACACCCTCATAATAATCCTGACTTGTGAAGGGATTTGGGGAACCTGTTTTCTTTAACAGTAGCCATCTAATGCTTCTGTGACTAGCTACAATTCTTTCATCTTCTTCATCTCACCCAAAAATGTAAACTGCACAAATCAAACCAGGGGAAAAAAAAAAAAAATTAAAAAAAAAAAAAAATCGAAGTTGGAGAGGGGAAAAGGGATTAAACTGAATTTTACCTGATTGTTCCACAAATCAGGAGGATTTAAAATATTTTTTAAAGAATAAAAAAATTCAAACCCAGCTCCCAACTAAACCTCCTCTCTAGCTTAACTGTGATCTAGTACCTTAACTCTGCTTCCACTGAAGAGAGTACAATGTGAGTAAGTTAGTCCCTAAACCCAGAAGAATTACGCTCATTCACACCAAAAATTCAGTGCAATGCTCATAAAATTTGTACGTTGTCATCAAACTAAACACTAAGCAGCTAAAAAAATATGACTAACAGAGCTGCTGCAGCCCCAGGTGGTCACTGAACAAAACCCAGTGGTTTTCCCCCTGAAATACGAAAAGGCATCTAACAAAGTGACAGAGATGGAGCATTTTAAAGGACTTCTGTCGTTGTAGGCCTAATGCTGTCCATAATCAAATTATTTAAAGAGATGGACACAAAATCATTTTGGCATGACGACCTCGAGACCTTCTGCAGCAAACAGAGCAAGGCAGACTGAAAGATGAGAGTGTGCTGATCGTGTTCATGAGGCGTGACAAGGAAAATTTGATCCTAACACGTCTGACCTGTGGCAGCTCTCCACAGCCAGCAGGTTTCACACTTGGAGAGCCACGACTGCAGGGTCCAACAGCATGTGAAAAGAACAGGAACAGCGTAGGCTAATTGCTTGCTAGAGTCAAAGGCTGCCTCACTGTAACCCCTTTCTAAGAAATGCATTTTTAAAGCGTGGTTGGAAACAGAGCGATTCACCAGTTCTGAAAAAGGAGACTGTTAAAGGCACATTAATTCTATTATCATGAATCCATTAAGACCACATTCCTACACAAGAATAATTAACACACAGGCAACACGATAAGGACGTACCACACCCCAGACATTCACCACTGGCAAACAACCCCGCAGGACTACAAGTGTTCTGTAAACACAAAAAGCTGAGCAAGACTGTCAAATGCTGATTTCCTGTCAACACAGTAATCATAATTAACCCTCCAAACTATTCATTAACTGAAATACTGCAGACTCCACTTTTAAAACCGTGGAGTTAATTAGTTTCACAAATGCAAATTTAACTTTCTTTAAAAGTCGACTTTGTGCAAATAAACTTCCAGAGCACACAGAGAAAACACTAGAACAACTCTTCCCATTTTCTGCCTTTTAGGCTTACCTTGGAAATAGTCTTTAAAGTTGAATCCACTTTCTTTAGGGAAAAAAAAAAAAACAACACAACACATCATGATCTTGCTATATTAAGATTCTGATTTCTGTTGACTCTTGCTTTTAAGCTTAATTCAGTGGATTACAACGAGGCTTGTGTAACTTTTTCCTGCAGTTATTTAGTTGCTGCCTTATTCCAGTTAGCGATGGCACTACTGAGACTACACCTGCTCTAGGAACATCCACAGACCCAAAGCTACAGATCTGCATTTGGAACATTTGGCAAGGACATATCCTATGGAAACAATTATCTATGTATCCACAACATGTCAAATTCAACAGCAAACACTGCAGAACATTGAAGAACAAAAAAATCTGAACTTCTGTCTTTCAAACTTCTGTATCCCCAAGTTCACTTTCAAGGTAACTGCTCTCCAAAGCCACTTATGAATATATTGATACCTAAGAACCTTAAGTGGTTATTAGCACGTGTAACAGTAAGACAGTTGTTAAAGCATTAAAACATTTATAAGTGCCCTAAGAACACAACTGGAACTTCTGATTCTCTCCTACTTCTCAGCTTGAACACTCACCCCAGCATGTAAACACTTCTGATTGTCTAAGCCACAGAACAAAGACTCATTAACAGCAATTCAATATATTAAATCTTCCATGCAAAAAAAAAAAAAAAAAAAAATTAATCAAACAGCTTTGGTAACCTAGTATATAGTTAGCTTTGTGTAAGTATTTTGCAAACATCCCCTTTCCCCTCCCCAAAACCCTCCCTATATGTGTATATTTCTATAACAATAAACATAGTTCCTGAGTAAATTGTTAAATTGGATTATTCAGAAGATTTGGCAAAATATTCAACTTTACCATACTAAAATAGAATCTTAAATAAACATTCAATAAAGACATTAAAATAAATATGGAATGCTTTTTCTTCCTGAAAAATTATAGTACCATGAAGTGACATTAACAACAAAGAATAATTTGTTAATTAAGTGCATACTATGTTCTACAGTCACTGTTTTTTTACCCACTAAGGAATCGATAAATCTAATTTCTAATCCTGAGTGACAATTTTCTATCACCTGCTCATGCTACTTCAGTGCAGAATTTGTTGCACACTCATCGAACCTTTTCCTCCCCCCGCCCTGTTTTAAATGGCCTATGCTACAGAAAAGCTCCCTTGGCATTGGTTTAGCCAGCAACTGAACTGCACAGCAGAAGCAGCTCACACAACCACCAGGAATCACTGGTTACTCTTTTTGAACTCTTGGGAGATAACCTGAAGGACCTGATGCCCCATCACAACAACGAGTGTGGATTGCTCTGGATAGAGTGATGTGAGGCAAACTACTCAGTGATCACTTTGGCACTTAAAAGAACTCTGGAGCTGTGCAAAAAAAGCCCTGGACAATTAAGAAATACCTTTCAAGTGGATTTTTAGAGTATACTACACAGTATTATTCATANGTATTCTTAAAAAAAAAAAAAAAAAAAAAAAAAAAAAAAAAAAGATAATGAACTTCTACCACCCTCTGGTTTCTCAGGTCATGGCTTGACTGACAGCTGATACATAGATTTGGATAAGCACACAAGGAAATGCTCAGCTATTGTTTAACTCCTCTTAATAGTAAAACTCTGAGGCAGCAGACACTGAATACCAGCAATATTAAAATTGCATTAACACACTATAAGATGTGTCTCTCAACACTGGAATCACAGTAAGAGAATTGCAGCACTGATTAGCTATTTCAACCCTTTTGCTTTTTGGTAATCTGTCAAAAACACCTTCCATGGCACTATGGAGGACACTTTGTCCTTCCCTCCTTGCCCTCAGCCTTCTGCCTGCCTTTCATTATTACTATTATTATTAATATCATCATTATTAGTTGCTATTATTCCAGAATTTTCATGGGTTCCTCAGGTTTTTCTTCTTTGCTTCTTTTGTTTTCATGCTTCACGCAGCTTTTATCTTGTGTGCTTGTGTTTGGAGGATAAAGCTCTTGCAAAGCCCTTTCCACAGCTTCCTGTTTCACCGAAGCACTAGGAGAGTTTTTTGGCAGGGCCATCTGCAGGGCACACCACAAGGCAGTGCGAGCCTTGCGTGTGGAGGCAGCCAGCTCTCTGATGGCAGCTGCCAGAGCCAGGACATCTACAACAGAAACACACATCTCAGGGTCAACCAGCAGGCAAGCTGGGAACATGCATACAGCAAAAAAATGATTAGTTAATTTGTTCAAACCACCACTGCTACACAAAGTGCTAAAGCTGTGCCTCGTGCAGCACTTGTTGAATTCCATCTGCATTCATAGAATCATGGAATGGTAGGGATTGGAAGGGATCTTTGGAGATTCATAGAGTCCAACTGCCATGTCAAAGCAGGATCACCTTGGGCAAGTCACACAAACACATCCAGACAGGTCTTGAAAGTCTCTAGGGAAGAAGATTCTACAGCCTCTCTGGGCAACCTGCTTCAGTGCTGCAGTACCCTACAGTAAAGATGTTTTATCTCATACTAAGGTAGAACTTCCTGTGCTCCAGTTTGTATCCACTACCTATTGTCCTACTGCAGGACACCACTGAAAAGACACAGGCCCATTCTTGACACCCACCCTTCAGATATTTGCAAGCATCCATAAAATCCCCTATCGGCCTTCTCTTCTCCAGGCTAAACACCCCCAGGTCTCTCAGCCTTTTCTCTCCCAAATGAGAACTGTAGGATCTGACACACAGAGCAACCATCACAGTGTGCAAAGTTCAGAGTCAGAACCATCACACCTTTTCTTCCCCAAAACCGTTCTCAAGCCCTGGAACAGGTTGTCCAGGGCAGCGGTGCAGTCCCCATTCCTGAAGGGGTTTCAAAGCCGTGGAGATGTGGTGCTGAGGGGCATAGCTTAGTGGTAATCTGGCAGTGCTGAGTTAGTGGTTGGACTTCTCTCTAGCAGGTTAAACAATTCTACTTTCAGGAGCAAGTTATCACACTGTGTTGTTAGAAAGGAACTCAGTCTGTCCTAGTTTTGCTGCTACAAATTGTGGTTTGACTTCAACAGAAGTGGAGAATCATCACATCCAATTTCTGTTGTTTTTATCATTTAAATAAAGTAGGTAGACTATCAATTAACACAGTTTTTGGTTTTACTTTATTGGCTAAAAAGTAATTCAACTTGCCTAAAAGCAAGTACAACAACTACTCAACAGAATATTACAGAACAGCTTTTATAGTTCTCTTTTTAGTCAAAGTGAAAATGTTTCAAAGTGTTTAGCAGCAAAGTAACAGAATGAGAGACCTCATGAAGTAATTAAGGCTTGTAAGAAGTAACAGATTTAGATTTAACAACTTGTTTTGCTAAGTTACAACAACTGTTGTAAATTTGGTAGTGCTGGGCTAATCTTAAAGGTCTTTTTCAACCTCAATGATTCTATGACTCTAGATTTCAAGTTTGCCCATTTCCAACACGTTCACAATTAAATCTTTGACAAAGTTTTTCAGCCCACAGGAGTTACCTTTCTCATTACTGTAACGTGGTGCTCCTTGTCTCTGGGGATTAGCAGCATTAACGATCTCATCCTTGCGCCTGGTCTGTGTCACATGAATGGCTTCCATGTGGTGTTGCAGCGTGGTGGAAATGTTCCTGTGCATGGGGGTCCCACAAAGGCTTTCCATCTTCCTTATCAATGTGAGCACCTGCCAGAGACAACCACCAAAATCAACAAGTATTTATAAGTCTCTAAAAAAAAAAACCCCTCAAAATGAAACATAGGAATTCTAGCTCAAGGTTTACAGAAAATAACAGGACAGTGCGTGTAGGAAGGGACCTTTGGAGATCATCCAGTCCAAATGCCCCTGCTCAAGCAGGAGTACCCACAATGTCCATGCAGGTTTGGAATCTCTCCAGTGAAGAGACTCCAAAACCTGTTTGGGCAGCCTGCTCCAGGGCTCCTGTACCCTCACAGCAAAGAATTTTCTCCTCATGTTCAAATGGAGCCTCCAGGGTTTCAGTTTCTACCTGCTGCCCCTATTCTGTTACTGGGCACCACTGACAAGAGTCTGGTCACATCCTCTTGCCCCCCACCCTTTAGCTCTTGCTGAGCATTGATCAGATCTCCCCTCAGGCTGCTCTTCTCCAGGCTAAACAGCCCCATGTTTCTCAGCCTTTCCTCCTCAGAGACATGCTCCAGACCTCTCAGCAGCTTTGTAGCCTCTGCTAGACTCTCGCTAGTAGTTTCCTGTCTCTCTTGAACTGGGGAGCCCCAAACTGGACCAAATCCAGATGTGGCCTCACTAGGGCAGAGTGGAAGAGGAGGAGAATCTCCCTCTACCTTCTGGCCACACGCTTCTTAATGGACCCCAGGAGGCTATTTTCCTTCTTGTCTGCAAGAGTACATTGCTGGTTCATGGTGAACTTTTTGTCCCCCAGCGCTATCAGGGTCTTCTCCACGGAGCTGCTTTGCAGAGGTCATTCCTCCCCAGATAATAACGAGTCCTCCTTACCCTGGCTTGCTCCCGTAACTGGTCAACAATCAAGCGATCGACTCGGGATGGGTTAGCGGGAAGTCGGGACACAGGAGTGCTGTTGGAGCTTGACACGCGCCTCCCTGGGAAGCTTCTTGCAAGGTCAGCTTCAGTCTGAGGGGGAAATAGACAGTGTAAATGCTTTCAATCAGTACAGTGTTACAATCAGTACCTTGAGGCCTGTTTAGGATTTTGATATACGTTATAAGTGCACTGCCTGTCTTTACTTCCATATTTACAGAGGAACGCTCCCAAATCATCAAATCCCGGCATGAATACATGAGGATTAAATCCAGACATGCCAAACAATAAAAGTGTTATATTCAAAGCAGGTGTTGTAGGTGGTGTTCTAGGTGTTTTCAACTAAGAATGTGACAATGCAATTGTCACCTACTCAAGCAGTGACTTGTCTGAGAGCCCAGGGGATCTAACTGTTCATGAGATGCGTGGACGTGGCACTTTGGGCCATGGTGGTGTCAGGTTAACAGTTGGTCCTGATGATGGACTTTTCCAAATGAAACAATTCTATGATTCTGTGATGTACTCTCTATAAACTAATCACCAGCTTTGAGAGAAGTTAACGCCAGTTGTGCCTTACCTTTTTTCTCTCCTTTTCCAAAGCTCTCCACTGCTCATAGCACTCCTCCAGTCGGAGGTGGAGCTCATTAGAAGGTCCACTACGATTCCGTGGCGGTCTGTACTTGTTCAGTGGCGTTGGAAAGGCAACGTATGGAGCAGCTATTTCCCCACCAAACAGATCGCTGATGAAGGGACCCAGGTGGTTAAAGTCATCGTAATGAAAAAGATCAACAAGTTCTGAGAATGGAAATGGTGGTGGAGGAAAGCCAAAATTGTTTGCTGACGAAAACAGGCGGTGATTAAATGGAGGGAATTTGGGATTTTGTTTAAAATCAGACATTAATGGGAAAGAAGGAAGAAAAGAAGGATTGATGAAGTCTGACACGCTACCACTGTTCTGCTCCTGCTTTCTGCGGAACATGTTGGACTGTTGCCGGTTTGGGGCTGTACACCCAAACTGAGGAACCCAATTCCTTCTGCCTCTTCTATCGTCTTTATTATTATTTTCTGGGGTCTGCTTTTTTGGAAACTTGTGGTATTTTTCAGAGTCTTCACTTAAAGCATTCTTCCGTGTTAACCAGTCAGATGAAAAATTGAGGGGGAATTTATGGTGCTGCCCCTCCTTATGAGTCAATGAGTTGTGCTGCAGCTGCCTAAGGGGTGTCAGTTGCTTCTGATTTTCTGAAGTGAATTTTACAACTCCTGAATTATGAGAAACACCATTTGGTATTTGTAACCTTCCATCTATCCTCGGAGAGACGACAGGTAAGATCTGTGAGTAGTAGGATGACCGTGTTATAGACTGGTGGGTGGGAGAACCACTGGACATGGTGGAAACCCCTGAGGATGACTGTGGACTTGTCACCACCTGCTTTCCACAGGTGCTACCCGAAGTAGCAGTCAGAGTTGCCATCTTCCCCTCCAGCCACATACATCCATGGTATGATGAATAATTCCCATTTTGCATACTATTTTGTGCAGAGAAATCATACTCAGGTACTTGAAGAGAGCATTCTTTAGCACTAACCTGGACCTTACATTCATTATTATTAAAAGCATCCCCCAAAGTAAAGCTATGCTGACCATTTTGCACATGGGTTTCCTGTGGTTTTCTGTTTGTCCCTCCAGAAAAATTGTTTTCTTTAGAGGGCTGACTGAAAAAATAGAGAGAGGGATTAACTGACGGCTGCAGTTTGTATGCAGCTGCAGAGTTTTCATATCTTTTAGAGAACAAGTGGTTGTCCTGGGACACTTTATCCCAAGAGTTATCACCAGGCTGATTGGGAAGATCACAGGAATACTTAGTTTGTTCTTCAGCATCATTTTTCAGAGCTTTGCCCCTTGTTCTTTCAATTTTCCAGTACTCTTTCTGAATGCTAGTACCACCTTTTATCACATTCTGAGAGGAAAAAGTGCTAAAATTGGAAGCTATTTTTTCATAGTCTCCATTTAAGCTCACATGGTCATAACTGCATGGATGCTGGTTATAGTCTCCACTTTGACAGGAAAAGCCCTCCTGGTGAATCATGCTGTTATTTTGCAAAGAGGAATTTTCAGGATAACTGTTCTTCAGAATATGATCAGGCTGAGTGCGAGTGCCAGAAGGGGAAAGCCAAGACTCTATGAGTTGAAGATCTTCCAAACCTCTGTGCAACATCTCCACATCACAAGGCTTTTGCAGGTGTTCCTGATAGTAGCTCTGTGTGCCCAGCAGGTTTGAAAAATCCCTACTTTCACCAGAGTGCTTAGATGAGAGCCCTGAGAATTCACCATTGCTTCCAAGATCAGGTGCCCACATTGGGGGAAACAATCTTGAAAGAGAATTCCTACAACAAAGTTAAAGAAAACTCATGTAATGATTTCAATCACTTCTTACTTTAAAACAATTTGTGTGTCACACTTATTCCACCCACAACGGCTTCCCCTGTTCTTTGCTAACCAGACACAGCCCTCTAGCCATATTTAAGTTTGAAGGGGAATATTTCTGCTACATTTAAGTAAACACTGTGTGAAATCTGTCCTACAAGGCTGCTCTCTGATGTTTATAAAAATATATACTCAGAATTGCAGTGTTTTATTAAATATCTTAGATTTGACTGCATTCAGTCGGCTCCCAACAGGTTAAAATGAGATGTTTGTGGGTTTGTTTTTTTCGTTCCCCTCCGCAAATGTTGTAGTTTGATGGAAATACAAATTTAGTAAATTCATATTTCTAACAACTTGTTGCTTTTTCAAGTGGGAACTGATGTAAAGAAAACCACTTCTGCAGTTCGAGGGGATTTATCAGACCTCTGCTATTCAACTTCTTGAAATAATCTCAGATATGTATCATATCTCTGAGACAAAGGGTATAAAAACCAGTATGCAACATGTAAGAGCTTACCAATCTGTAACTGGTTCTGGCTTGCTTGGCTCCTCTAAAATGCTTGAAACCAGCCCAAACATATCAGGGGCATTGCCAGAATAAGACAGACTAATCGGTGCCCTGAGAAAACAAACAAACAGGAAGTTAAACTTGGATAAAATAAAGTTTGCTTAGGAAAAAAGTGGCAAAAGGAAACATTAAGCACTATGCCTTTAATTTACTGTAGCACTGTGTGCTAAGTGTTCTGTTTAGTGTATTCTCAGCATCCAAACACAGAAATCTCTGCATTTGTCAGTTCTGTGGCTTAAATGAAGCAGAACAGTTTTCCCAGATTTTTGCTTCACCAGAGACTTCAAGTTGTTATGTGATGAAGCAAAAGCAGTGAAAGCTTTTCCTCTCTTTTCAATCAACAGAGACAGCTCTTCAGACCTTGACTGTCTCCTTTAGACGATAAAAATGATCAAACTTCTCAAAATCTTGGGGATTCTAATTTATCTACTCCTATAATTCAAGAACTACTATTTCCATCTCAAAAAAAGGGGGGAGAAAAATTGAGTTATACTTAAGTTGAATCACTCCAAATCCTCCTTTAGGAAGGAGCTGGTCAAAACTTTATGAAATTTTCAGGAGAAACAGCAAAGGTGTTCAACCATCACTACTGTTACACAAGCCTGACTGTTAGCATAGAATCACAATGCTGTTTAGGCTGGATAAGACTCTTAAGGTCACAGAGTCCAACCATGAATCCAACACTGCCAGGTCGACCACTAAACTCATAGTAAGTCTGTCCATCAGGACTTCCAGGTCCTTCTCTGTGGAGCTGCTTTCCAGCAGGTCAACCCTTGACCTGTACTGTTGCAGGGGGCTATTACTCCACACAACCAGCAGCATCAGAGTGTCAAAAGCTGTGCCAATCAACCTCCCAAAAAGGCAGTATTATGTCAGCAGCACTTGGTATTAAGAGTGGAAGGAGAGCATGGGAAGCCCAGCACAAAGTTTTGGTTTACACACTTCAAAGAGTGGAACAGTTGTAATGCTACAATCTCAGTTGCTGTCCACAAGCCATAAAATGACTAATGTGAAGGAGAGCACCCAATTCTTTCAGTTGTTTCCCCTAGTTCCTATAATCATTCCCCATTTCTTGCCATCCTTATATTACTCATGACTTCACAGAAATCATTCTCCTGCAGAGCTGACTTCCCAAGCTGAAGGGGAGTTTAATTTGCTCTCCAGTGACACAGAAGCTTTTAAACCCCTGTCCAGCCTCACTGCCCTCTGTAACTTTAATAATTTTACTGGACTTTTAAGAGTGGATGATCAGAAGTGCCTGCAGTAGTCAAGACTTGAGCAGAGTGGTTTTCTCCAGGGAAATAAAAATGCTACATGATTCAAGTAAAAAAAGACTTTCGCTTTCATTCAGCATCCAAACCAGCAAAGCTTTTAACGTAAAATCAAATCTGAGTGCATTATATCAAGAGAGCAGGTTGGTGTATCCTCAAGAGGAGCTCTACTGTTATATTATAGATTTATGATTTCAGTGGCAGAAGGACCACTGGCACTCAACCTGTGCCTAACACTCTGCATTGTTCATGTTCCAGGAAATACTCTACTCTATCAAGCAGGATCATTTTGAGTACTGAGGCACAGGAGAGTGGCTTTTTCCTACAGGAGTTTTCAACTACATATAGCAATTCCCCATTTCATTTCCTAAATGAAGCACTGATTCAAAATTCTAGTGTGTTTTTTACACCCAAATACACACATCTCTACACAACACAGCCCCTGCACCAACCTTTTTTGGCAGCTTCAATAACAATTATTGCACATCAAAGCAAATGCATTGAACTTCCAGTTGTTTGAGAATGGTTTGAGTTGGAAGGGAACTTAAAGATCATCTAGTTCCAACCCCCTGATATGGGCAAGGACACCTTCCACTAGACCAGGTTTCTCAAAGACCAATCCAACCTGGCCTTGAACACTTCTAGGGATGGGGCATCCATAGCCTCCCTGGGGAACCTTTTCCAGTGTCCCAACCCCCACACTGTAAAGGCTTTCCTTCTAATATCCAGTCTAAATCTCCCCTCTTCCAGCTTAAAGCCATTGCTCCTCAACATATCACTACAAACCCTTGTAAAAAAATCCCTTCCCAGCTTCCTTCTAGGTACTGGATGACTGCTCTAAGGTTTCCCCAGAGCCTTCTCTTCTCCAGGCTGAACAATCCCAAACAGAGGAGTTTATCCCTTAAGCTCTTTTTCTAAAGATCCAGAATCTGATTTCTTCTGCTCCATAACAATTCCAGTGTTTCAGAACAGCACTATGAATGCTCATACCGTTTCTTTGTGCAGTCTTGAAAGGAAGTTTTGGAGCTAATCTCCTCTTCCCGTGCTGCCCAGTCACTATAGAGACGAGATGATTCCAGCGGAGGTGGCGTGCTAGTGATCCCTCCTAATAATGGGGAAAATAACTGAGCATCCATTTTTGTTTCTTGCTATTTACCTGTTGAGAAGAGAAATAACCACTTGTAATATTACATGGTTATGTAAAGTAGTAAAAGCAACAAAGCCAACCCTTCCTTCTGTATCCTGGGCTGAATAACTGTTGAGGAAAACAAACCAGCGATGGCAACAGGATTCAGTCTAAAACTTGTTCCCTCCACAGCCTCAATGTCATCCAAACCTGGCAAAATCTATGCACCTTCTACAAATAAATAAATAATACCAATTACTTACTTTACACCAAGAGGAATTCTCTACAGATTTCACATTGTAGGTGTCTGTACCAGGTTCACAAGCTCCAAATCTTCTAGTCTATATGACTGGAAATGCCCTTGTCACAGGCATACACATCCCCTCTGAGAAAGAAAGGGAAAGGCAATTATCCCAGATATCCCAGATCCCTGAAATCACCAAATCATCCAACAGAGCACCCACAGTAAACAGGGAGGGACACTTGTGAACTTCACAGAGCAAAACGTGGGGAAGAAAAAGGAATCTGTCTTGAATTACTGGTCCAGAAAAGACTGTTAGAAATTATTTACTCAATGAATAAATAATAGATGTCAGTAACATGGGCAACTGCTACCTCAGGAGGCATCTCAGTTAGGAACTGTCACCACAGAACCTGTGACTGACAAAGGTTTAAGAGGACAATAGAAATCTGATTTGATTTAGAAAGGACCTCTAGGGTCTTGTAGCCTAATTCCCTGCCCAGAGCAGACGCAGTTAAATCAGGCTACTCAAAAACTCACCCAGATGAGATGTGAGATCTCACCACTTCCTCTCAGGGCAAATTTTTCTAATACCTAACTGCTGCCCTGGTTTAGAAGACTGAAAATAGTCTGGTCCACCTTCTCCCTAACCTCACACAAGGCAGCTGCACACATCCATGAGATCTTCCCTTTCTCTTCCCCAGGCTGATCAGACCCAGCTATCTCAGCCTTTCCTTGAACATCTTATTCTCAAGTCCACAAACATTTTGGAAGCCCCTGTAGGACTCCCTGCAGTGCTTTCTTGTACTGGGGACCCCAAAACTGGATACTGGATCCAGTTGTGGTCTTACAAGAGCAGACCAGAGGGGTTTATAGCAGCAACAACTCCTCTAGCTATGCTTTTGTTGAGACAGCCCAGCACAAGGGTGGCCTTCTCTGCTCCAAGTCAACACTTCTCATTAATCTCCAACTTGCCACCAGGTTTCTCAATCCTTGTTGGTTAACTTTTGCAAGCTTGACCTTAGGAGTAGAACCTGAAGTTTTCTTTGGGAATAAATAAATAAATAAATAAAATTTTTAAAAACAAACAAAAAACCCAAACAAACAACAACAAAAAAAAAACCCACAAAAAACAAAAAAGCACTTTAATGATAGAGAATTGAACTAGCTACCCTTTAATCCTCATATGGAAAAAATACTGAGCCAGACTTGTGGGCCTTAAAGTAACATTGGGGAGACTCAAAAAAAAACACCCCCAAAGCAAACAAACCCCAAAACCATCCTGCTCAACAATTACAACAAATACCCAAATCTCAGATGTATCAGTAGCTGCAAGAGGTGGTGGGAGTAGATGCAGACTGGACCTGACTGCAGCATCCAACTTTGTCCTTCACATCTCTTTGATGAGGCCAGTAACTAGCAAACCAGAACATCTGTTTCCATCCAATTCTAGAAGCATTCCTTAGTAAACTGAGGTTCTTGTAAGCACAAACATCAGAACATCATTTGAAAAGTATTTGCTAAGGGGATTTCCTACTTCAAGATACAGTTCACTGAAAATACTGCCTTTAAGTTTCTTGGAGTAATTAAGTCCATCTTCCTGAAACAATTTTCTAATTGTTGTGTTCTGGGAAAGAAATGGGCAGTTGGCCAACTGACAAATAAACTTTCTGGATTAAAAATAAAAATAATCAATTCCTTACTAGTGAATTTAATCTTCAGCCTCTCAAGGTGCCACCAAAACACCTGTTAATGCATGGAAACACCTTGGAGAATGAGAAGAAACAGCAAATTTACCTGACTGACACTTCCAACACATTTACACTTCTGAGGCCATGAGACAGGCTTGGAGGTTGTGGGAACATCCACAACTTCACCTGGATGAGTCAGTCATCAAGATTTTCAATAAAAGCAACAGGTTAAAAGGTGATGCTGTGTGCCTGTGGACCCCTCTGGGGCAAACCCCTCCTGCTAAGCAGGTTTGTCCAACTTTGAGTCCCTCACTAAAGGCAGACACACAGAAGGGTTCTGCGAAGGAAAGGTACTGAAAGCAATGCAGAGAGCTGCTGCTGGTCCATGTCCTGCATGGACAACCTGGCAGCAGGAAGAGTTCTGAATGTGCAGCTGAAAAAAGGTGCAGTTTGCTTACCTTAAGACACTAATGTACTGAATTCTGATACCTGCCTGCTGAGAATGGAAAGCAAGAATTATTTAAGGACTAAAAGGATTACATCAGATTCTTTCACATCATTCTTTGTAAATATGGCTGGAAGAGGTAAAAAAGCCAGCTGAAAAAAAATAAAAGCTCTTTCATCAGGATGGTCAAACTAGCTTTGGATCCACTAGATGAAACCATTTGCTAGATCTTTATGGAATAATTGCAGAAAGATCTCAACCATGTACTTATTAAATTCCTGGAAAGGCTAAAACCACAACAGGAAAGGAACAAGTGGTCCTACAATAACAACTGTGTCCTCATACTTAAAAAACTTTCAAGCTCCAAACTCCCATTTTGTTGCTTCTGAGATAAAGATTGCATTGTCACTGGAAATTATACTGTCAGCACCATGAGAATGGTGCTAAGTACTGGAGAAATACTCTAAAACCTGAAACAAGGCCATAGAGAAGGGAAGGTTTAAGGGAAATATACAGTGTCTGTCTAGAGCCACTTTAAGAGCTTTGTAAAAGTTATTTATGGCTTAATAAACTAATAACAAAACTTCAAGATTCATGGTTTCACTCTAGTTCATGTCTCATCCTCTTAAAAGAGAAAATTCAAAGTTAATTCTTCTCTCTCCCCTCATTTCTCAGAAACAGAACAAAATCATGCTTACTACAAATCCTCGACTGGAATTTGGCTTGGTGAAAGCTACCACAGAGTCAGGAGATCTCCCTTCCTAGGACTTGTCTGGAAAGGCAGTAAAGAAATACGGCCTGGCCAAGTGTCCTCCTACCATGAGCAGGACAGAATAACCCTGTACGGAATTTTTGTGAATTAAAAAAAGTTTAAGCTGAGAATTTATCCCTTGCTATAAACTTGTCTTAAACATCCAAACAAATCCCTAACAACAGAATAATTCTGATTATAATGACAGAATTAGAGGTGCTAGAACCTTGCAGAGGCTGGGTACACCCTCTGTAACGTTTCAAGGTCAGTATCACTACCATAAAATAAGAGATAGGAACAACTTCCTAGTCCAGAGACTAAATCCACAATACAATTAATCTCTTACTCTGCAGAAGAACAGGAGTGAGATCCAGATTGCCTGCTACAAAGGACTCCTAAACCTCACACAAGTATCATTTTGGAAAGCAGCAGCTGACCAAGGCAAACATTTTAGCAACAATTTAGCAGTATCAAGGAGCACATGCCAATAGGCCTGCTCCAGTCTTTTTCAGTTTACTAAGAGGCAGCACACAGAGATAAATTATGCTCTTTGGCTAGAGTGTAAAATGCTTTTGCATAGATTAAAAATAGGATCTGTAAGTAATGGATTTATCTTTTACTTTCAGAGTCATTAATCACTGCTAATATGAGTTGTGCAGGACAATGTGGCTGAAGATCAGCAGAGGAGGTACTTCATGTACCCTAGATACAGCCTCATCACTCAGCACTTCTCAAACGCTAGAGTCTGTCATTTTACCTAGTGAATTTCAGGCTGAATGAGAGCTTCTCCTCTGTGTTCTATATATGAGCTACTAACAAGTTAAAGTAAACAAACACACACACACACACACAAGTGTCCTGTCTCCTACAGCTTGCTTTAGTTTCAAAATTCTTCATTGAATTTCAGATAGTCAGGACCTCCTGCAGAGGCACAGCCACATTCTGCTCTGAATTCAAATCAATTAATTATATGTCTCCAAACCCCCCAAACGACAGCTCCTGCAGCCTTCCACCCTGCAAATCACAGGAAAACCACTGCACTCACTAAATCACCTCTCAAAATAACAGATGACTTACCACATCTAAAACCTAGATACTTTACCTCAATGGATTTTTCTCTTTTGGTGCAGTAAAAGACAAAGCTTCTGCCCTTCCCTGAAACATGGAAACATGCATGTCCTAGACTCCCTGCACGTGGAACTGAACAGACATTTTTCCCCAAGACTTCTAACATGGTTATTAAATCTTATCTTCAAATACACTCAGAGAGCTTTTAACTTCTGCAAGCAGCTCATCACTATTGAGGAGTGAGCAAACTGAAGCAGTCCTATGATGATAAATAAACTGAGGTTTGTTTCATTTGGAAAAAAGAGGGCTGAGAGGAGACCACCTCATCCTCTACAACTCCCTGAAAGTAGGTTGGAGCCAGGTGGGAGTTGGTCTCTTCTCCCAAGCAGCAAATGAGAGGACAAGAGGAAATGGCCTCAGGTTGCTCCAGGGAGGTTTAAATTGGACATTAGGAATAATTTCTTCCCTGAGTACAGGAACAGGCTGCCCAGGGCAGCAGTGGAATCCCCATTCCTGGAAGTATTTAAAAGTTGTGTAGACATGGTGCTGAGAAACATGGTTCAGGGGTGACCTGACAAGTGCTGGGTTAACAGTTGGACTAGATCTTAAAGGTCTTTTCCAGCCTAAAGGAGTCTACAATTTACCAAACTTACTATTTTCAAAAGCCTCATATAGTTCTTTGTATTTAGAAGCTCTTGCAAAGTTCCTTCTAACTGAGAAGAAATAAATGAGTTAACCTTCACCAGTATCATGTTAACATTTCAACTATAGATGAAACTAAACAAAATTATGAGGCATTGGTGTTATCTGTGACAGGAGCCTTGTGCATTGCAGCAAACAGACTTTTGGCTTTTGTCCAGCTTCTCTGTGCTCCGGTTTTGTCCAGGCTGTGTGCTCAGGACTTGCTGTTATCGCACAAATGGTTTTCCTGATCCAGCAATGAGAGCAAAGACCTTGGGGAATGCTGTGACTCCCTCACTCCTCTTTCTACTGTCCTCCCAATTCCAAACAAGTGCCAAGTCAGCACAGGTGCCAGGCGTGCAGAGGCAGATGACATCTACAGAGCTTAGCAAAGGACTTGATGAACAGAAGAGTGTGTTGGAAATCCAGAATCCTCCACAGCAGAGAGCGTGGAATAGCTGAGGTGGGAAAGGACCTTTGGAGTCAATGCCCCTGCTCAGAGCAGGTTGCACACAACCTTGTGGAGTCAAGTCCTCAACACTTCTCCTGGTTTGAGCTAGAACAGGACTAATTCTGGTCAGTGATTTGGCTTCTCAGCTCAGTCTCTGCTCAGTGAGGGCATTTCCTGAAGTTTGGGGCAGGTGTGCACAACCAATGGCTGCTTCTAGCAGTGAGAACACTGATGGAAAGAATTACTGCCAAGGGCTGGACTGCAGAAAGGCTCTGGCTTAGACTTGCTCCTATGCAGACCAAGGACCGTGCTAAATCTTGTGTATCACCTTGGGGTGCAAGCAAGTCAAAGGTGGAATCTGCAGGGAGAAGAGGACAGGTGACCTTAAACTGAGCAAGAAGGGATTGCATCCTATGGATGTCATCTTCAGGATAAAGCTGAAGGATCACCGGGGTCAAACCTCTTCTTCAATGGCCAGTATTCAAGGAGGACTATTCTGCCTTCAATCCCAATCCAGTTGCTGAATCACTATATGGGTTCTGTGGCCCAATGGCCATGGGCTATAGTACTATTTCTTCTGTTTGCATTCAACACCAACATCTAAATACATTAATTTCATACAATCAAAGAATTTTTTTTGTCTGTGGTAACTTCCATCAGTCATTCTTCAGAGCACTTTGTGGTTGAGTTTCAGAAATGCCCTTGACAAGAGGCACTCAAAACTAGACTGAGGAACTGCTTGACTTCCACACACAGAGGATTACCCTCCAGTACTGACACAGTGAAAGCTGCTGGTTGTAATGGAACATTCTCTTCAGGGGCTGAGTGGGTTTTGTTGTGTGATTATTCAAATACACTGAGTTAGGAAACCAAACATTTTAGATATCTAAGTAAATGTAGTTTTCAGACTCACCTGTGAGTTGTAATGACCAGAGGTGGCACTTTGTTTGACCATGTCCTTGAGATCAGTCCACAAGTTGTCTTCTCTGAAGTATGCAGCATTGCCAAGCAAGGAGAAATTCAATTTAAGGACAGACTTTGCCTATTTAAAAGCAATTAAAAAGGAGAAAAATTAGTTACCAGGTTTGCCAAAGTTGTACTTATTATGCATGAAACTCATTTCTAGCTGTCTCTTGTTGCTCCTTCCACCATCTCTCCATCTCACATCTCACTACCCACAGCTTACACATCTGAAGAACAGAGATGTTATCACTGGGAGATCCCACAGAACAGACCAGCTCAGCACACCGAATGGTTTGGATTGGAAGGGACCTTAAAGATCATCTGGCTCCAACCCCCTGCCATGGGCTGAGAAAAGATTCCACTAGACTAGGTTGCTCAAAGGCCTTACTGTGATACATTCTTGAAACTTAAAGCACCTGCTCCTCTCCTGAAGCAGTAAGATGATGACAGACCACACACATATTCAACTGCGGCTGACCTGCTAAACAGCAGAACTGTAGATTATACCTAAACCAATGGCCAATCTAAAGTCTACTACAAAGATTGTTCAACCTACAGTCAAGTCCCTGCTGGAAAAAGGCTAAGAACTATAGAAATTAGTTAACTTATTTCTGATAGCTAGCTTTCATCTGGCTTCCTATAGCATTTCCACCCCCTTGCAGCTGAGAAACATCCTCAGCCCAACAGGAAAGACACAGCCGTGAGTAAGCTGCAGAGCAGTCCATTGAAACCTCTGTGTAGGTATCTCAATACTTCTGGGCAGCACTGAGCTTTCTGCTCTTGCCTCATTTGGTCTTCAATGCCTATACAACACATCAGCTGTACTGCAAGCAAAGACCTGCAGCAATACAAGCCTTGACACCACAGAAAGCTCCACAGCCCATGCAGATAGGAAGACTGGGCTCCTAGTCTTCAGGCTGAGATAGCAGGTTCTGCAATGAAATGAGTTAGGTGCATACAACTGCTCCAAGCTGCTAACTCTATTACATACACTTTCCTTCCAGAAGGATGACTGGACTATGGTATGTTTATAGCACCCATGAAGATTTGTGCTGTCAATATGCATTTAAGTCACCAACCTCCACTGAGCTTTTAGCTATTTGTGATTTATCAGCTGCTCTGTCAAAGCAGACTTAATGATAGCCAGCAGGTTTGGTTAATCACTATTGTTGTGACTACTCCAAACTTTAAAAGTGGGTTTCACAGAGCATTAGCTGATATCTGACAACGCATCAGTTGATTATCTCCAAGTCCAAACAACAATCCATTTTTATTTCTAAACAGGAACTACCTCAAGCCATGGGAAACTTCCAAAGCATTGCAGGTGCTGCGTTAGCACCTATGCCAGAGTCCAACCTAAGCTTCACGTTTACACACCTGTTCAACAAAGGCCTTACCTCCCTGCCAGGGCAATGCACCCTCTTTCAGAAGATTGGGTTTGCAGTGGTAGCTTTCTCTAGTTGTCACTTAGCTTTTAGGAGTAGATACAAACATGTGCTTACTGCTGCACTGCTGGTAAATAATTCATTCCTAGAAAGGCTTTCTGGGATATCTTCAGGATACAAGGGTGCTACATTAGAGCTCTGGTAGAAGCCAATGCTTTAGTTAAAGCAGCGTTGCCAGCTGGCATCGTGTTACATTGACAAAAAGAGAGGTTCCCACATCCCACATCCTGATTGTCTAAATAGTTCTATTTTCTTCTGTGTCATTCAAGGCAAAAAAGCCAATGACCGCAGCACAGCATCTCAGGGAAACAAACTGTTCCAGCAGCAAACTGACGGGTTCCTACATGTTCATGCCCAACCCCAAGCTCTTTATAACAGCAACAGAACTTTTCTAGCTGCATTCTCTTGGCTCTCCCAGTTCCTCCCTGCTATCCCAGTGAAGAGCCCTCTATAAGGTGACTGGACAACTGGGCCACGCTTAAAACCATTCAAAGCCTTTCCCTCTGGGAGGACACTCATTTGGATCTCTCTGTGAGGCTGCCAGCTGTCATGGCATGGCAATTCATTCCCACTGAGACATCCATCCACCTCTACCTCAGTTCCACTGGATTTGACAGATGATGGAGGAATGACAGACTCCTCAACAACAGAACCATTCAATATCCTGAAAAACAGCAATCACCTTGGGATTCCTTAGGAGTGCCATAGCCACTCATCTTCCCAGCAAAGCTTTTGAATTAGTGCTAGAAACTCTAAATGAACCTTGTAAAGAGTGAATCCACCCAGCAGGTGCAAAGTCACCACACTGTGGTGCCTTCTGCCCCCACATACCCTGACCCTTGAAGTCAGGGACAATGGTCTCCCTATGCACATATATAAATATGGACTTTCCACAATCTTCTTGCCCTTCTCAAACAGAAACAGAAGCCACAGTAAAGATGAAACTTAACTTTTAATTACTTCTCACTGGCTCAGGGTAGCATTGCTAATCTGAACTGCTGTTTTTCTGAGTTACACAAACAGTGGCATCCTTAGGTGGATTTACACTGCATTTCAAAGGGACACAGCGTGCACAGATACAGACACTGATGGCATCCTGGCAGAGTAACCATGTCACAGGCTTGGCAATTCCACATGCTATGGTACACCTAATCCTCCAGGAAAAGAAATTATTTGAAACATGACCTTAATATTGCAGGGAGATCTTGAGGAAGACCTAATATATCCTCTGAGGGTTTACAAGTTCCAGAATGAGGTTAAAAGGGAAAATTTCTAAGTCTAAAGATCCACGCTTGTCTCTAACTCACCTGTTCTGAACTTCTTTTAGATTTAGGGTCTATCTGCTTTACAAAGCTAGACAAGAGAGTTTGGTGGGGAAAAGATTTCAACCGGCTCCTCAGCTCCACCTTCATAAAGCACTGCCCTTGAAATAGTACCTCTGTGACATACTTCTTCCTGAGCTAAAAGCTCTTCAAAAACACAGAGTATTTCTTTTCAACACTCAGATGAATTTGTCAATGGCAAGAACTGAAGCACAGTAAGCACTTGGGAAGCCACTTGGTACAGGATTATCCACCGAGAACTGTGGCTGCCTACGTGCAGTTACCCTAACTTCAGCCTTCCTGAAGTTAGCACTTGCAGACATTCAAACTCATAACCCACCCACTCACTGAAATTCTTCCTTTATTAACCTGAAAAAATGAGGAATAATTTGCTAGCGGGTATCTTAGGAGCAGAGCTCTGATCTGCATTTAAATTATTTTAAAAGTTACTGATTTTGGTTTTAGGGATATTCTTATATAGATCTACATACTCTTTAACTGTGGTCCAAAGCCGCTTTGAACACTGCATTCTTACTATTTCCAAGTACTTTTGCATGTTGCCCTTCCTCTGGAGTTTCAAAGGATGCTTTTTCTTTATAAAAACCAAAAGACCCTAATTAATTGCTAGTTTAAAAAAAAAATAAAAAAAAAAAAACTCCACATAAACAAAGAAACATCCTTCAAGATGCAGTCAGTTGTATGAACAGCAAACAGCTTAGCTGCAAGATGTCACTATGCAAAAGTTCCAGTTTGTGGTTGCTGAGGGGAAGATGGCAAAAGGCACCCACTTTAATTCATCTGGCACTACAAACTCCACGAGACTCAAACCATCTAGTCAGCAAATACATGTTTAAGTGTCTGAAGGGCTTATTTGTGTTCAATGCAGGCTCCATGGAAATAAAAGGGAATTTAATGCCAGCTTCCTCTATATATTCACCTTCACTTAGCATTCTTACCACATGTCACACTTAGCTCCCAACAGACCACAGAAACACGAAGGACTCTTAAACAAATAGAGTTTTAAAACTGAACTTCCACTCACTTTAGAGTGAAATACCCCAAAGGCAGCTGAGGCACACAAATTGTAGATTATGTCCTTGCCAAACCAGGGTTATTTGGATTAATATACCCTCAGGAAAACTTTTTGTTTAGGAATATAAAATTCCAACTCAAGTTACAAACATTTTTCCAGGCTCATTTTGACATTTGGACAATAAAGTACCATTTAAACTCCACTAAATCAGAATGTCTTCTTTTTAAACAAACAAAAAAGATGAAATTGTCAGTTGCTGAATGTGTGGAAACAAGCTCTTTGAAGTTACAAACCAACACATGTGGCCAAATAAACAGGATTTTTTAATCAGCTGCACAAGGATCTGTGTACATAACATATCAGTATAAAGACATTTGTGTACCAATATCATGAGACTACCAAGATTAGATTAAAAGCTACCTTCCCCACTTAACGAGCTCCTCACTTTGTGAAATTCAAGCACTAAAGTAGCCAACTTCAAGACTGCAGAGTGAGCAAACTGTCATTTCACAGCTCCGTACTGTTTCTGAAGGGGAATGAAAGGGAATCTATTACCTGCTTGAGCAGTTACTACCTTTCTCAGAGCAAGGACGACAGCAAGTATTCCCAAGTTTCCCATCCACTCTCTAAGTCTCTCCTCACTGTCCCTATTAGGAGACTCTGGTGATTAACATGAAGAGACAGACTTTTGTGTCTGGAGAATTATGTTTTTGTCAGACGCCGACTTGAGGCTGGGCACTATCGGGCAAATAAATCATTATACTAACTTTAAACTACAGCACCACAGCAGCCTAAACAGATATCGCAGTGTAGAAAAAAAGCCAGCAGTGTCACTGCAGACGCTGGAAAAAACCCAACCAAACGCACAGAAAACCTCCTCCCGTTACGAGAGAATCAACTTCCACCGAGACAAACCTGCAGAGCCGTTCCCACCAGGCATTCCCTGCTCGCATTCCTCCCACCGCCACAGGCCACTGGGGCAGTGGAGGCAGCACGGCTGCTCCCGGGTGCCAGCTGTACACCCCGAAGCACTGCAGCAGCCTTCAGCCCGGCTCAGGGTGCGGAGCCAGCGCTGCCGCCGCACCTCCTTTAGCTCCCCTGCCATGGGACGCAGGCTGCACACCCCAGTTACTACGCGCACACTGTTGCCAGGCTGTGGAGAGCGTCTCTCCTCCATCCCGGAAAGCTGTAGGGCAAAAAAGGGCAGAAAAGCAGCAAGCAGGAGTTGGGCTGAGGGTGAGGGAGCAGCCCCTCGACACCAACTGTCAGCGCTGGCGTGAAGCGGTTACTCCACACGGCGGTTCCTAGATTTAGGAGTCGCTGAGCTGCACCAACGCTGCGAGAAACAGCACCAACTGCGTGCCCTGAAATGTCACCTCATGATTTCTGCAGCGACACAACCTGGCAAACACCTCTGCAGCCACCGAGATCCTCCCCTAGCAAGCAAAGCGCTCACACTGCCAAAGGCCCTGCCACAGAAGTGAAAGAAACACCAAAGCTTACATTTTTGGTCTTCTTGCTTTACAACCAGTCTCAGCCATGTAATGTCTGATGTCACTGGAGTACCAGTATGTGGAAGTACTATGGGAATTGTAGTCTTTCCTCTGTTGTGCAATAGCTACGGGACTGGGGATGCAGGACTGCAGCGCTGACCCAGGAACCTGCTCCTGGGTGCGGGGACTATCGGGGACACAGAGCTGAGCTGCCTTCTTCAGCCAGGAAACGCTTCTCAGATGGGAAAGAAGTGTGTGGGAGGACTCGAAATACTCCTTCCTCTCCTTCCCACTCAAGAAGCGATTTCTAGGCAATTGTTTTCAGGTGATCAGGGACTTCCCAAAGCCATCCCAGCAAGGAAATTTTGATCCCTAAAATATACATTATAACAACATCATATTTTACAATACAGGAATTCTCATGACAAGATTCTTGTTCCGCTGAGGCTTTAGTATCTCCATGTGAGATACTGGAATAAATGTTTGGGGTTTTTTTCCAGGTGATGATGATGCACCTGCCACTTTTGTTCCTCTCCTCACTGACAGCTCACCCCACCTGAGTAATTGTGAGAGACTTGCATAGAGTGAGAAAAACCAAGCCCCTGTGCTTCCTGTGACAAGAATTAAAAGTTGTTTTAGTGGCTTTATTTCACGCTAAAGTGCTGTACCTGACTTATCCTCCCCACTGTCAGTCAAACAACTTGTAGATAGTTACATTTTATCACCTTTTACACATTTTTCCTTAATGAAGTCATTATTTTCCCGTAACTTTTTGCCTTAACTCAGATGATGCCCCAACCCTTCCCTCACATCACCGTATTTTTAATGCTACAAAAAGAATGAAGAAATACAATTTAAGCAAATTGAAAAAAAAAATCCAGAAGCAGTGGAACAGAGCCATTTCCATCCTTTTTGAAAAAAAAAAAGGGGGGGGGGAATGTATAATATATTGCTCAATTGCTAGGAAAAAAACAAACAAAAAAAAAAAAGCCAAAACACAAACAAAAAAAAAATCAAACAAGCAAAAAAGGAGACAGCAGAGCACTAGTAAGTTGTTTTTAAATTCTTTTAAAGAAAACCCTCAAGTTTCCCTTCCACATACACTGAACTCATCTCAGTTAAACCTAAAGATATGTTACTTGCCCCAAAATCCATCTTACAGAGTATGAGAAAACTCCTCCTGCAGGCAAAAGCAGAAATCAGAAATCACTTGATCTAAAGTTCAACAACTTCATGCAGGCAGACTACAAACAAAATAATCTTTAAAAGGAAAGGGAAAATCAAATAGCTTTGTCCAAAAGTTTTCTTCTTCACCCAAGGCCTTTTCACCAAGTGATGTTTGAGGGTTGGAACTAAATGATCTTTAAGGTCAAGCCAAAGCATTCAGTGATTCTATGCTTTCCAGTGTTATGACAGCACAGTACTAAAGTATGTTCAATAATTTTAGTGATGAGTAGACCCCAGTAGTGTGGAATGACAGCAGAATTCCACCCTGGTTTGGCCCGGGCAAGACAGAGGCAAAGAGGAAATCCTGACAGAAATCCACAAAGACAGTTTAAGCATAAATTATTTCCACTAGCTGGAGAATAGTGTGTTACAGAAGAAACAAGACAGCCTTTCCTGAAGGGCTCAGTGTCCACATAACAGCAAAATACCTCACAGGCAAACAGAGAATAGTTTGAAGTCAAAACATAGCATCTCTCTTTGCCACCATTCAGCAGAAATGGTGCCCCAACAATATTCTTATGAAGTAGCCAGAAGTTAACCACACTTCTCCTCTCAAAGTAACATGGAAAACAGCATATGAACAAGGGGTCAAAAGCTGTCAAAATTCCTCCACTCTGAGAACACTGGAGGCCACAATCCTGCTGGAAAAGCAGGCCCACAGCAGGCTCTGAAGAACACCTCAGTTTGTGACTTACAGTTGTCCACTCTTCAGATACCTCCTAGAGCTTTCAAAGGTTTCAGCAACACATTAACACTAGGCAAACACAGTCAAAAGATTAAACTTCAAATACCTCCAAAGACTTCAAATCTCAAGTGACTCTGAAGAAGCAGTTCACACACAACCTCAGCATCAAACTGGACACAGTGAATTCGTTTGAATAATGATACATTTAAAAAAGGATCATTTTTTGCATATCAATAGTAAAAAAAGCATCAGTATAGTGATTTAAGAACTCAGTATAACATATGGTTATAAAGTAGAATGAAATCTTAGCAGTCATCCTTCTAAGCCACTCACCACACCAAGGCAATTTTTGTTTTTTCACAATGGCAGGAAATAGACATAAAAAACAAACCAACACCAACCAACAAGAAAAAAAAAACAAACAAAACCCAAACAAAAAACCCCAAACAAAATTCAATGAAACAAACAAAAACAAAACAAAAAACCAAACACACACAAAATTCCCCCAAAATAAAACAAAATTCAAATAAAAACACCCTGGCAGACTGACGCTTCCAGAAAACAACAGGGGGGTAAAAATCAGGAACAACAAAAGAAGGCCAAAAAGAAGAAAGAGAGGAAACTACTTTTTTTCCCCTGAAACCATTTCAATGCATTCCCCTTCGCAGCCTCAGAAACACAGAATGACCGAAGAGTAGAGACTGGAAGGGATCTCTGGAGATCACCGACTCCAGCCCCCCCGCCAAGGGAGGCTGTGCAGCCCTTCTGGGATCTCAGGTTCTAACCCTTGCTTACTTCCCCGCTCTCTCCGTGCAGAAGCGGCCCTCATTTCTGTTGTGTCAGCAGGGTTCGGGGCTCTTTAACTTCCCGGCACACACAGACCTCTGACAGGCTGCATGGGACACAGGCAGTGGGACAGGACGACAGCTTCACACTTTCGCAGATAGGTCCTTTATTAACACAGCTCTACTCTAGCAGGGCTACACAGCTTTCCCCTCCCTCCCAAGCGCCGGCTCCGCTCCTCACAGGGCAGAGGCCGCTTGCTGCTCTCAGAGAAGCGAGGCGCCGTATCACCCCCAACTCCACCTCTCAGCCCCGCAGTACCCCCAGCCCCATCGCAGCAACCAGGATGGGCCGGCCCTGCCGCCTCACCTCTGCCCGCGCAGCCCCGCCAGGCCGAAGGGCCGGAGGCTGAGCGCTACTCGCCACCATCTTATGGCACTGCCGCCTGCCGCCAGCAGGGGGCGGTGCTGCACGAGTCGCAGCACCGCCCCCCCCTGCCCCCTCCGCAGCGGCCGTTACAGGCGGCGCGACCGGGCGGGAGCGGTGCGAGCTTGCCCTATGCACCTTCGGGCGCCAGCCGAGGCGGGAACGGGAAAGGGAACGGGGAGGGATGAACCATGGAGGAGTGAGAGGGGGAAATGCTGTGGCGGGGAGGGTGAGGAGAAACTGAGGCAGCAACAGAGAGATACGGAGTTACAGGGTTGTGTTGAAGAGCATCCAGCCGTTAAGTCCAACCGTTAACGCAATACCGCCAGGTCACCACTGAACCACATTCCTCAGGACCACATCTACATTGCTTTCAGTCCCTCCAGGGGAGACGTGTGTGCCAGAAAAAAGAGATTCAGGGCTTCCCCTCGCAGAAGAAACAAGGTGCTCATTCAGGCTGCACACACCAGTACAACATGACTGCTCTAAGGAGGCTCTGCACAATGGGTGGCAGAGAGGAGGCTTTTCGTGTCAACAGAGGTGGCACAGTCTCACCTTTGTCACATACAAAGGATCCAGAAAGGACGAAGCACTTTCGTTTAGTGTTTATTTTTCTCCATCACAAAGACTTTGCTAACAATCTCAGCTAAAGCTGACTAAAGGGTGATGAACAGTGTGAGAGAGGCTTCTTGTCAACAAGCAACCCAACAAAGTATTGTGTTGTGTATCTTCACAGGAGGTAAATAAAACCTCTTCTCTTCCAGACCAGTCACATTTAAATTACAACCAACTTTTAATGAGATCATCCACAAACTCATTTTACAGCAAGCATAAAGTTTTAACCAATATGAGCATTTTTCACAGATAAAACTCCTTCCACAGTAATGGCTCAACAGAAATCCCATTTTTGTCACAAATATGCACACAAGAGTTTTTTTTTTATCTGCGTGGGATCTTGCCTGCTCCTCATCATGCCCTTGCACATACACACACACACACACACGCACACCGATGGAAGAGGGCTCCTGGAAATTCCTGCAGACTGAGGTAAGAAGGCACAGAGCTGGTTTGCTTTGGGGAAGCAAAGAGCAACACTGCAGAAGCAAGACAAAGTGTGAAGGGAGAAGAGCAGCAGAAGCCAGAACGAGCAGCAAAGAAAGGCTGAAGTACTGAGCTACTCTTAAGTCCCACGGGAGATAGTGGATTGAGAAAACTGCAGGTAGAGACAGCAGCGGGGATGGGTTTTGTGTACAAAGAGCTCTCAGAACAATCATGGTGGTGAAGCACCAGAGCACGGTGAAAACCCTCCCTCGGGAACTCCAGGCTTAGCCAAGAGCATTAACCCCTTCTCTACAGACTGCAGCTAAAAGCTTGGGGATGGAGCAAAGGTCTGAGACGACTACAGGCCTGCCAAAGGCTTCAGGTAAGTGCAGAAGATTTTTCTGCAAGATAAGAAAACAAAGATGATGATGCACAAAAACTCAAAATCCACCCCTCCACTGTTGTCAGCAACTGGAAGGCATGGTTCTGATGAGAGATTTATCTGCCAAGCACCAGCACACCCATACAACAGGCACCGCAAGACCAGGGTCCTCAGTGCCAGAGGAGCTGACTGCTGCTGGTGCTGAACCAGGGAACCAGGATCTTTGAGTGCTTTCCCACCAGAGAACCAAAGCCTGAAATATGGAGTACAGATAATTACTCTTTCTGAACACAATCAGCACTTAGAATTGGAGGAAAAAAACCCAAGAATCAGCAAGTTTATGAAGCAGCTCAGTGCAAGGAGTAATCTGCTCACTTCAGCCTGAGTACATATCATTTGCAAGGCAAGAGCAGCATGATCTCCATTAACAAAACCCACCAGAACACCACAAAATGGTTATTCTGAACAGAAACACTCCATTAGTACAACAGCTTTGGGTTCCTGCTGTTCAGTCCTGAACTGAAGAATCCTGTAATGCCCCCTCACCATCAAACACCACAAACAGCAGCTGAGGGCACAGCTACCTTCCCAAACTTATCCCACAAAAATCTATTCTCAATAAGGCAAATGTGCAGTAAATGCCTCATTTATTTACCAGAATTCTTTGGCCACCACTCAGGAATACTCGCAGTGAGCTTCACTTTATCCCCTGCTAGGTTGAGGCTGAGTGATTCATTAGCATTAGCTAACCTCAGCAAAGCAATGCCAAGTTCACCTCTTCCAGCACGGAACTTGCCAGCTGACTTTCCTGACTGGGTTAGGATCTCAGTCCCCTCGGGAATGCTGTCCTTGGGAAGAGGAGCTGAGAACTTGACTGGCAGCAGACGTTTGCGAATGACACCCACATGGTGGGTCCTGGCTGTTAGCTCCTGTCCAATGTAACAGCCTTTGGTAAAGCTGACACCATTCATGTAGGCCAGGTTGGATTCCAGTGGGAGGGCTACTCCAGGAGGGAGATCTTTCACACCTTCAGGAATTCCTAGGAAAAGAGCAAAAACAATGGGTAAATCCAGGAAGACCTTCAGTATTCTGTGAGTTGCAAAACCATGAGAACCCTTAAGCAGCTGTGTGAAATAATGAACTTCCCAGTACTGCAGCATCATAGAATCATCTAGGCACATTCACAAAGACATCAACATACAGCAATGCCAATAGCAAAATCCTCACCCACGCCCCACAAGGTTACGTCAGTAAGCTCCTTTATTCAGAGCTAAAGAACCTAAGTTGACTGTCTTTGTTAAAATCCAAATGCCAAATGTCTGACCAAGTATTTATTTTTATGACCAATGACACAAAAATAGTTTGGTTGGGGTTTTTTTGAGTGTTGCACAGCAAGACCAGTGCTGATGTTTAAGGGAGGCAGCATACTCCTGCAGTCCAGCCCAGTTTGACCCATTAGCAGCTTGCTTTTCAGAAAAATAAACTCAGGTTTAGGCAGAGAATCATCATCTTTCAGGTGTTGATTAATTTAATCCACTCTCTGTGTGGACACAGTAAAATCACTGGGAGCTCTTTGCAGGAACAGAGTCACAGAATCACATAAACATTCAGGTTGGAAAAGACCCTCAGGATCACCGAGTCCAACTGGTATCTCCACTTTGCAAGGTTCACCCTAAACCATATCTCCAGGACCAAGTTCCCTCTCCAACCTCTAATATTCTGTGACTCTGTGATCCACCTCTTGGCCTCTGACTTAACTCTGCAAATCTAGTCCTCCTTTCTAAAGGAAGTTGGGGTGTTTCCTTTTCCTTTCTTAGCAACAAGGGAAATACACAGACTGTGTGTAATCACCAAATAATCACAATGACTCAAACCACAAAAAGTTTCCCTCTAAGAAAAGGAGTAATCTTGGTTTTCTTTTAGTGTGAGCATTCCTGACCCCATGCCCAAAAATCTTAGTAACAGGAAACTGTACACAAATATTGATCCTGGCAGCGGGCAGAATTTTAACTGCCAGCTCACTTTTAGCTTCAAAGTAGCAAATAAAATTACATATTCTATGTATTAAGCATAGAATGCATCAGGTTGGAGGGGACTCTCAAAAGTCATCTTGTCCAACTGCCCCCGCAGTGAGCAGGGACATCTCCAACTACATCAGATTGCTCAGAGTCCCATCAAGTTTGACCCTGAATGTCTCCAGGGATCACAGGATCACAGGAAGTCAGGGGTTGGAAGGGACCCGAAGAGCGCATGGAGTCCAACCCCCTGCCAGAGCAGGACTATACAATGTAGCTCAGGTCACACAGGAACACATCCAGACAGGCCTTGAAAGTCTCCAGAGAAGGAGACTCCACAATCTCTCTGGGGAGCCTCTTCCAGTGCTCTGTGACCCTTACAGTAAAGAAGTTCCTCCCTGTGTTGAGGTGGAACCTCCTGTGCTGCAGCTTACATCTTACACCCATTGCTCCTTGTCCTATCCCAGGGAGCGAATGAGCAGAGCCTGTCCCCCTCCTCCTGATCCCCAGCCCTCAGATATTTATAAACATTTATTAAATCCCCTCTTAGTCTTTTCCACACTAAGATACAATAGTATGACATATTAAATATATACTAATTAAACAAGTTAAGCACATTGAGACATATCAGTGTGGCTTTCATACTTTAATCTTCTGTCTTGTATCAGCTTCTGGACTCTGATAATAAAACAGAACTGTGATAATACATCAAATCCAGTGTCACAGAGTATAAAACAGGACTTGGCTTTACCTTGTTTATACCTGTGCCTGTGGTAATCCTCAATGTCTCCAATGTGACTTCCAGGGATTATCTCTGATAGATTTGCTCCTTTCTTTGTAATCAGTCTCCAGCCCATGACTTCTGTTCTGGGGTCAGGAGTTAAAATCAGAGCCTGGTCTGCACATTGAGTGAGGGAACTGGCAATGTCTCCAGCACCCTCCCTGGGGACGACAGCCCACAAAGAGAGGTCAAGGCAAGGAGTGATGTTTACTTTCCTCCGGATCTTGTACAGTTTCAGATGTTTTTGTAGGGTGTCCAGCACGCTGCTGTCACACTCCAGCAGGATGTGTGGCTCTTCTTCTGGACTCTCGTGAAGCCTAAAAAAGTAACACCTACAAGGTCAGAAAAACAAACCCTCAGAGCAGCGGAAGCCAGCATGCTTTATCTGTATCCTGGTGCGAGTCCAGACAGCTGGGAAATCTCACCAAAGGCTGCTGGTGCACACCAGAGCAGCACTCAGCTCCCCACAGTGAAATACTTGAACTTTTTAAGGCACTCATTCCATGCTTTTCTTGTAAGTATTCCACTCAGCTCTCCTGGGAACAGAAACAGGTCTGGCCATAAGTCTTTTGCACCACTGGTGCTTACCTAAGTGAGGTGACTTTCAGCAGGCGGAGAAGCCTCATTTAACTGTGCTTTCCATTACTTAAACCATCAGCCTGACCTAGCAGTTTTTACACACATGGTTTTTCATTGACTGACACTGTACCTGCATCAGGTGGCTGCTATATGCTGTTATTATTGCCACAGAATGGTTTGAGTTGGAAGGGACCTTGAAGATCACCTAGTTCTAACCCTGCTGCAATGGGCAGGAATACCTCCCACTAAACCAGGCTGCTGAAAGCCCCTTCCAACCTGGCCTTGAACACTTCAGGGAGGGGACATCACAGTATAGTAAGGTTGGAAGAGACCTCAAAGATCATCAAGTCCAACCCATTACCACAGACCTCAAGACATCCACAACTTCTCATTCGCAGGAAGAAACCTGTAAGGGTCGTGTAGCCCAGCCCTCACACTGATGCTCCTTAGCATCTCTGTAGCTTCCACTGGACTCTCTCCAGTAGCTCACTCTTCCTCTTTTCTGCTGGGTAACACACAGGGCCCGTAGCCAGGGATGAGAAACACGCACAGAGTGCGCTTTTTCGCCCATTCACTTGTAAAAACAAGGCCGGGCGCTCCAGCTCCCATGACAACACAACGCGCTCCCCCCTCCACTGCCTGCTGTGGCCTCGCCCGGCTTCCCCCGGCCCCGCCGCTTGGTCTCACCTGTACAGGATGACGTCATACAGGCAGCGGCCCTGCACGTTGAGTGCATGCGCATAGAGCGCACGCGGCAGGGCCGCTGTGGTGCCACCACCCGCGGGGGGGGCGCCCTCCGCTACCAGTCGCGTGACGTCATTAGTGAGCAGCCCCTGCAGGAAGACGGCGGCCTCCGCGCCCTGCACGTCCAGCAGCGCCCGGCTCAGCGGGAAGCAGGCAGCGGCCCCGCTCCCCCCGCCCTGCCACAACCGCCGCAGCCCAGGCAGGGTTGTTGTTATTGCCGCCGCTGCCGTTGCCGCTCCCGCCCTCACCAACATGGCGGCAGCGCTGTCAGAGGGTCCCGTCTCTGCCACTCGCTAACGCCGTCGCCGCCATCTTGTGTGTGTCCTCGGGGAGGGCGCCACCTGCCGGCGGGGAGGGGGCAGCATGGGGTCCGCCCCTCTCCCTGCTTGCTCCTCCTCCGCCCCGTCGGTCTCGGGTCTGGTAGCAGTGGTCGCGGGTTAGGGGAGGAACACGTACACATATGGGGAATGATTGCTGAGGGCATCTAGTCCTGTCTTTCATGCTGGACGGAGAGCCAGCAGCACCGTTTAGGTCCCCGGGTACGCAGCTGCTATGAAGTGAAGGAAACATCCGAAACCTGCTGCAAGTTTGTTGGGGGCTGCGCAGAGCTGCCTGTCCCCTCCTCTCCACGGTCCAGTCCCCTTAGTCGCTCCGTCCCCCACAGAGCCTTAACACCCCTGGAAACTGCGGGCAGAGGTAGGTACCCCAGGATGGTGCCCTTATATTTTTTTGACACCCTTGGAAAACCTGTCAGTAGCTCTGTTCTGCAATAAACGATAGTGTTTGACAGTGGGAATTTCTACTAAGCAACATAACAGGAGAATAAAATCCTTGTGTTAAAAGCATGGAGTTGAAGGTGCCACCCCTTTGCCTCTTGAATGTTGGTTAGGGCTGTGGGAAGTGGACTCTGAAGGGCCTGGGTAGCCCCGGGTTTGGCTGCAGCTTATTACGCTGGAATTCATCCCAGAGCTGGAGAACTGGCCCTGAGTCATGCCTGTCATTTGCGATTGCTTTCCTCTGCTTGCTGCAAGTCGGTTTGAGGCCATTCTGCCCCTCGCTGCTGCCAACACCAGCACATGTGCAGCTCTGCGGGGAGGGGGCTCGGCTGACCCAGAATGAACCCTGCCAAAAGGAGTCAGCGGGGGCAGGCAGCGCCAGTGCCAAGCCCCAACCCAAACCCACCGAACCTAAAACCTGCTGGTGCCAAGCCCTGAATCAAACTCAAAACACACCAGTGCCAAGCTCCAGCCCATACCCACCAAACCTAAAACCTGTTGGTGTGGAGCTCCAACCCAAACCCACTGAACCTAAAATCTGCTGGAGCTAAGCCCCAACCCAAACCCACTGAACCTAAAATCTGCTGGAGCTAAGCCCCAACCCAAATCCACTGAACCTAAAATCTGCTGGAGCTAAGCCCCAACCCAAACCCACTGAACCTAAAATCTGCTGGAGCTAAGCCCCAACCCGAACCCACAAAACCTAAAATCCACCAGTGCTGAGCCCCAAGACAAACCTACCAAACCTAAAACCTGCTGGTGCTGAGCCCTGAGCCAATCTCACCAAACTTAAATGTGCTGGTGCTGAGCGCCGAGTGAATACATGCTGGTACTGAGCTCTGAGCCAATCTCACCAAACTTGAACATGCTGGTGCTGAGCCCTGACCCAAACTTGCCGACCCTAAACATGCTGGTGCTGAGCCCTGGCCCAAACCCACCAAACGTAAAACCCTCAGCAAAAGGACTCGCGGTTTGGGCTCCGCAAACACAAGACTGGCAGACAGCACATTCAGCCAGCTGGTGCTTGAGCAGGAGCAGGCTGCCCCTGCGTGCCCCAGCAGCGATAACCTTATCACGGATCCCCGAGTGCGGAGGGAGAGATCTGCTGCCGGTGGGGAAGAGCGATGTGACGTGTTTGCTGCTGAATCCAGCACTGGCTTGTCAGGCAGCTGCGTAGCCAGAGCAGGTGGAGAAATGAAAACAGGCGGCAGATGTGATTCGAGGTGACCTTGGTCAGCGACTGCACTCTGCCCGGCTGCTGGCACATGCTGGGGTTAAAAACCTGGGGCGAAGAAACCTGCCTTCCTCTAAATCAAGGCTGAAAACACAGAGATGCTCACTATGGGATTTTTTTCTCCTTAGAGGTGGGAAAGTGCTAAGACGGGAGCTGTGTTTGGCTCTTTTTGGGTCACTGAGAAGAAAGCAAGACAAATATCTGGAAGCACATGTGGGCTGAGACTCCAGAGTCCAACATGCGCTGCGGATTGGCAGCCAGATCCAGTTTTGGCTCTTCTTTGCCTGGTGCCACATCCCTGCTGCACTCACAAAGATGCAGGGATAGGTGGTGGACACCCCATGAGCAGCCCTTTGCTTGTTCTTGGTGCAAGTCCATGCTGCCTTCTAACCATTGCACATGATGTGTGTTAACCACACAGAACACTTTTGAAAGAGCATGGAAAGCAAAATGAAAATGGGAAAAAAACAGAAAGCCAGGTTGAGCTTTTTTTTTTTTTTTTTTTTTTTTTTCATGTCCTACAGCTTTTATTCACTTCTTTTTTTCCTGTTTTTTTTTTTTTTTTCGTATGTTTGTTTGTTTGGGTTTTGTTTTTTGTTTTTTTTTTTTTAAAGCAGAGTTATGCTGCCATTAAAGTGATATTTAAACATTTCACTGGTCAGAAGCTAAAACTCTGCCAGTTCAATGCATTAAATTGGCTCAAGGGATGGCTTGAGGAAAGCCATGGTGTGGTTAAGATCTTCAACACAGAGTCTGGAGGGGGTTTGTGCCAGCCCTTGCTCTGTTATCTAAAATTAGGGAACTTGAAACCTGGTCAGAGGGACAACGTGATTCCCAGAGATTTCCATGAGGTTAGTTTGGCAGACGTTGGGTGGTTCCTCCCTGTCCTCCACATCCATCGCTCATCACTGGATGAAGTTACAGTGACTTTAAACCCTACTAGCACAGCAGGACTCATCTCCAGCAGGATCAAATCCTCCTGCCCTTGCTCGTGACAGCAATATCGCACTTGGCTGATACTCTCCTGTAAGATTAATAGTGTGAGACTGAGTAATGTTGTCTCCCTTGCTGGTTTGGAGCAGAAGTTGCATCTGACCTGCTGTGTTTCAAGCAGCAAGCGTGGCATTATGTGGACGTGTCTGCTGTGTTTAAAGCAGCCAAACATGGGCATGGATCCTCTCTTTCCTGCCTTCTGAAGCCTCAGTCTTAGCTCAGCAACTGAATGGAAAGGAAAGCATCATAAAAGGAGTTTGTGTCCCCAGTTCTCCCTGCCTGTGCTTTCCAGGCACTTTAGGAGCATCAAAATGCCCTGATACTCAGCCAGACTGGCAGAGGCATTTGGAAAAACAAGATCTCTTCTCTGCTCAGTTGATTTTTGCCTGAGTCTCTGCTGTCAAATACCTGAAGTTATACTGGGAAAACAGCTCTCTCATATAGGGAATACATCTACCCAAACGTGGTCCTCTGCATCTGGGTGGGGTGGGCTCCTGTGTAGGTGATGGAAATGAAAAGACACCTTCAGGATGGTTTGTTTCATTCTGAAGTCTCTGTTTAAACTGAATCACATCAGCTGCACCAAGAAATACCTATTCTCCCCATGGACTCCAAGAGATCCTGGAGGAATTGGTTCTGTGTGGGCATCTAATGGCAATGGAGACCAGTTTCTTCTCAGTACCTAAGACTCTCCACATTGGGATGAGACCATGAAAAAGACAACTCTCTCTTATTCATGATACAGCACCTGCATCAGATTGAATTGTCCCCCACCAGCTTTGTAATTTCTAGTGGTGTTTGTGGAAGGAGAGCTGGCAGCATGACTTGCAAAATGATGAGATGCAATGTCCCTGGCTAAGCCCTGTCCCAAAGAGGGCATCCCCCAAAGTCACTGCTCAGTGGAACATCTCTTCTCTAGGCAGGTATGGCAGGGCACTCAGAAACCCTTCTCTCAGCCCAGAGGCTAACCATATCCTGGGTTGCATAAAAAGAAGTGGGACCAACAGGTCGAGGGAGATGATTCTCCCCCAGTGCTCTGCTCTCCTGAGACCCCACCTGGAGCACTGAGTCCAGTTCTGGGGCCTCCCACATAAAAGAGACATGGATCTGTTGGAGTGGCTCCAGAGGAGATCGTGAAGATGGTTGGGGGGCTAGAGCACCTCACCTGTGGGGACAGGTTAAAAGACTTGAGGCTGTTCAACCTGGAGAAGAGAAGGCTGTGAGGAGACATTATAGTGGCCATCTAGTACCTGAAGAGGGCCTACAGGAAAGTTGGGGGAGGACTTTTTACAAGTGCTAGGATGAGGGGAATGGCTTTGAGCTGGAAGAGGGTAGATTTGGACTGGATATTAGGAAGAGATTCTTTACAGTGAGGGTGGTGAGGCACTAGAGCAGGTTGCCCAGGAAAGTTGCAGATACTCCTCCCTGGAAGTGTTCAGGGCCAGGCTGGACAGGACCTTGAGCAACCTGGTGTAGTGGAAGGTGTTCCTGCCCATGGCAGAGGGGTTGCAACTAGATGATCTTTAAGGTCCCTTCCATCCGAAACCATTCTGCGATTGTGTGATTCTCACAGCTAAGAAAATGCTGAAAAGGGACAGAGATCCTCTCTCTGCTGCTCACCAATCCCTGGGCACTTGCACAAGCTGCTGGCAGCCTCTTGCTCCAGCAGCTTTCTGCTCTCTGCTCTCCCACTGCCCGGAGCCCTTCCATGTCTGGGGCTGGCTGTGGCAGCAGGGCAGCCTGTGGCTCCCTCCCGAGAGGGCTCATCCTCGACATTCATTGATCCAGAACTCATCTGCAGCAGCATCAGGCAGGGCTAACTGCTCTCTCTGCAGCCAGCCCTCTGGGGTATGCTGATGAAATCAGCTCCTTTGCTCCCGATTTTTCTCAAGGTGCTGAGCACAAACCCTCACCACCAAACCCACATGAGATGCAGTTATTCAACCCTGAGCTCCGAGGGGTCAGTGACAGGCAAATAGCAGCCAGGATGTGGAGCTGTGCTAAACTATAGCAGCACTTTTGGCACAGGGACAGTATCTGATGGTCTTGGAGAGGAAAACATGGATTGTGGCTGGCCTGGGCAATGCAAAAAGGTCAGTGAAGATGGGGAGAGATGGCAAGGACAACAGGCTGGATGCAGAAGTAGAGCAAAGTGGTAGCTGAGCTTACAAGGAATCCTTAGTATGAGATGATAGAATGAGAGGAAATGGCCTGAAATTGTGCCAGGGGAGGTTGAGGTTGGATATTAGGATTGCTGAAAGAGCAATCAGGTACTGGAACAGGCTGCTCAGGGAGGTGGTGGAGTCACTGTCCCTGGAGGGGTTCACGAAACTTTGGACATGACACTTGGGGTCATGGTTTAGTGGCCATGGTGGTCTTAGGTTAACAGTTGGACTTAGAATTCTGTCCCAACCTAAACAATTCTATGATTCTATAAACCCAGGAGCCAACAGGAAGGATGACTTTATTCCTCAGACCTTGCTGGTTTAAGGACACCTTGCTACTTAGCAGTTTTCCTTTCTTGGGGCATTTCATGTAGCACTGCAAAAGGTCTGACCTGTGAGGCTAAAATGCTTCTGACAATTGACCTTCCTTGTGAACCTGTTAGAGGATCTTGTTCTGCTCTGTCTCTTGGTGGGAGCTGGTCCCGCTCATGCCAAACAAATCATGACAACACCACAATTAAAAAAATATAAAATTAAATCCACATTTCTGTCCAGAATTTGTCTCCTGAAGACTCTTTGGACAGGGATTGTGAGTGCCCATGCCTGTTATTTAGTGGGAGGAGCAAGGACTGAGGTCGTTGAGGCTTTGTCACAAGAGCTTTCTCATAATTTGCTCAGCTTGAATCATCAATTCCTCCTGGATTCTGCAAAGTTTTCTTGCTTTTGCCAAGTACAGGATTTCCTAAGCAGTTTTAGCTCCGTGCCTGAAGGAACTGTAGGCAGTGATTCATCAGAGAGACAACACATCCCAAACAAACAGAAGGTCAACTGCTTCTTAAGGCAAAACTATTTTGCTGTGATTTATGGCCATATCTGGGAATGCAGAGCTCTTAGATGGCTAAAGCAGGCAAGTAATAGATTGAGAAGAATTTCTTGTTATCAGCACTGGGTGCCCTTCTCACAGAACCATCACACGTGTTGCATACTGTAACAAAATGTCAGTTTTATTCTGTTTTATTAGCAATGGATGTGGAAGAGCCAGTTGAAGACTTGGACTGATGTATCTGTCTCTTCTGACCGCTGCTTAATGCTCTATCTACAGTCCAGATGTAACATTTACACTGAAAAATACTTAACAGATTCAACCTCAGACTCAAAAAAAAAAAATCTAGTACAAATACAGTTAGTACATTGAAAAAAAATAACAACAACAAGAAAAAATAACAACCCTAAAAATTTCATAACAGCACAGACTGGTTATGGCCTTGAGTTAAGTTCAAGTATTTCCCAGTGGAATGCAATGCAAGCAACAAGGTAATCTGGATTTCATGTGGGACATTCCTGGCCCTGAATGGTAAGAGTAGAAATATCTGTGGGCACTTTATCTGACCAAGTTTAGCAAGAGAGTCAACATTTACAATTAGTTCAGCTGAAACGCTAAACCTGTCTTGTGTGCGAACAAAACTGCCAGCCTGCAAAGAAAAACACAACAACAACAACAACCCAAAACAAAACAAAAACAAAGCAGTAATTGTACTGCTGGTGTCTCTCCCATGGCTGAGGCTGCCTGTGGTCTAACCAAAACTTCTCAAGTCTGTGGTTTCATTTGTAATGCTGCTGATGTTTGTTGTTTGGTTTGTTTGCTTGGTTTTTTTCTCTTGTGGTTATGCTTAGTTTACCTCTCTCTCCTTCTCCTTTCCAAACTGACGTGAGAAAAGAATCACATAATGGTTTGGGTTGGAAGGGACTTTAAAGATGATCTTGTTCCAACCCTCTGCTGCCATGGGCAAGGACATATCTCACTAGACCAGGTTGGTCAAGGCCCTGTCCAGCTTGGTCTTGTACACCTCCAAGGAGGGGGCACATCTCTCTGGAGATGTTAAAAGCCAGGCTGGACAGAGCATCCCTTCCTGGAGGCTTTGTTGTTGCTGGTCTGAAAAGAGTTGCTCCTGGAGAGATGCTAATGTATGTTTGTTGCTGGTCTGAAAAGAGTTGCTCCTGGAGAGATGCTAATGTATGTTTGTTGCTGGTCTGAAAAGACTTGCACCTGGAGAGGCGTATGTTGGTTGCCTTTGTGGCAATGACTCGAAGGAAAGAAGCAATATCCTAAAGGCTTGAGGCCAACAAGTGGAGGAGAAAGGGGGGAAGTGAGCAACTCAGTATACAGAGTAATAATCATAATAATTCTTTATGTTTCTAGAGCTGTCTGACTCATGCCAGCTCCTGCATGAGTCCTGCATGAGTCTGCATGCAACTCAGATGGGATCTGGGAGAGCTAGGGTCTCTCCTTCCAGGGACAAAGGAGTCAGCAATGTCCTCTAGGCTGGCTGGGACCTAGCAGGCAACTTTGCATGTCTCCCTTCAACCCATGACACTGGAGCAATCCTGCTGGGAATATGCCCTTGTGCTTCTGTCCCTTTCAAAACACTTGGAAAGCACAGAAAATCATAACCAGTTTCTGTTCACCAAGCATTTTATGCAAGAAAGTATTTCAAGCCTGATAAATGAGCAGGGCTGGCTGGAAGGATGGCTGAGAGAGTGGCTGCTCAACAAGGAGGTTGTATTGATCATCCAAGAGTCTGCCCTGGCTCTAGCACTCATCAATATTGCAATTAGTGACTCTCACTATGGAAAACAGTGTGTGCGTATTAAATGTGATGGTGACACCAGCCAGGAGGCTGCAGATCTGCTGCAGGACCAACAGATCATTCAAAACCCACTTAGTGCACTGTATTGAAAAAAAAAGAGGCAGTTGAAAGGAGGGCAGGAAAATCCCAACTGCACAAGCACACATTTGAAGAGGGGAGCAAACCCCAGGCCTGCAGAAAATGAGGTTTTGGAGATGACTGGGGTGGAAAATGAGAGCATGATGAGGAGCAGAGTGGGGAGGTGGCTTGAGGACCTGCACTGCCACACCTCTGGGGAGACATGGACTGGTTGTTGGTGTTTCAAAGACACCAAGGAAAACTATGCTAGGAAAGCAGCCCTTGGAGAAAGTTTGTTGAGGCTGGAGTTGTTTGGCTTAAAGCAGACTTGCAGAGGAAGACAGAAATAGTCTTCATAAGGAGAAACTTTGCTTTGAGGGTGCCAGAAAACTGGACCAGGCTGCCCAGAGAGGTTGTGGAGTCTCCTCCTCTGGAGAGATTTCAAACTCACCTGGACATGATCCATTGCAACTCAGCTTTAGCAGAGAGTTTGGACAAGATGATCTCAAGAGGTCACTTCAAACCATTGTGATTCAAACACCCAGAATCTTCTGCATCCATTAAGGACATAAGATGCTGGGGACAGGGGATGTCATGGTTGCAGTGTGGAGGGGGGGTTGTATTAGCCATTAAGGAAGCACTTGATGGTGGCAAGCTGAGGAGGAGATCCATGGCCCTTTCCAGCCCTTTTAAGGGCTCTGAACCTGCAGCCATGGAGCCCAGGGATCTCCTCCCATAGGGCACTGACCAGCAATATTGTTGGGGAAGGAGGTAAAGCCCTGCTGTATAAAATGGTATAATGATTAAGACAGGTTCCTCTGATTAGGTTCTTGGATTTCTGACCTAAAATCTGCCCCCACTCCTTCCCTATGTTGATGCCAAGATGGTTTCCTGAAGCAAGAGCAAGGGAAGAACATACCCATCCCTGTGTTTGGTGAATCTGCAGTTCAGCAGGAGCTATGGGGCCAGACTGAGTCATTGGGAAACGCTCAGACCATGTCTGGAGCTGAGGGAGGTGTCCCTGGTGTGGACAAGAGAAATCCAAGGTCTAGACCCTTGCACCAGTGTTGTGTGGGATGGATGTTTCCCCTGAGCTGTGATATTGCTGCTCACCAAAAAGGGATCAGAAAAACCCAGGCAGCATCCAACCATGGCTCTCCTCAGAGCTTCCATCCTTGTCTTGAGATCATGTCCCCTGTTTCCCATGGGACACAGAACTGGCAATAAACAAGAAGTCACATCAGTGTGGAGAACAAGCTCATGCCCTGGACTGCTGTAATTTCTAGGGAGCAAATTTCCACCCAGCAGCACCTCTGCTCTCCTCCCCAGCAGCCCTGGGATGTGGTCCTGCATGTGTTGATCTTTGTGACAGCAGCACCATCAGCAACCAGCCTCTCCTGTACACCCCCAGCCCAGGAGGAGAAGGCATTTCTACACAAGGGACAAGGACAAACAGCACAACTGGATATGTTTGCGTCCCCACCACCATGGTGTGAACTTCCTGAGCCTTTCATGTAAAATTCATAGCAGGAAGGCCACCCCTCCATGTGACAGATGTGTGTTGCTACTGACCATTGCTGTTGGAAGGATGCACAGATCCTCCTCCTGGATGTGGTTGTCCATTTTCAAGGAGTAGATCTCTGTGAGCAAGCACAGGCAGCACTCCAAGCATTTTACCAATGCCTTCAGCAGGACCAGGAACAAGCCTGAAGGTGCTCCCCAGATCATCACATAAATCCAAACTGAATATTTGCAACTGGATACCTCATGGGATGTTTCTCTGCTTTCTTTTAAAACCCTCATTAGATGTTTCTTTTCTTTCTTTTTAAACCTACTTATTTTTGCTGCCGCCACTGTCCTCCAATACCATGACACAGCTCAGTCAAGCTTCCCAGGGGCTGAAGGCCATGGCCAAGTTCTTTGCCAATGGGCCCAGCCATCTGGGGAACAGACATCCTCAGGGCTTTCAGAGATCAATCTTAAGAACATACAAAAGATGCCTCACGTAGGTCCAATGGATCTGCATGAGATTTTGGGTGGTTGACATGGCCCTGAGAGAACAGCTCAGGCCCAGGCCAGGGAGGGTCCTGTGTTCAGTAAAGTTTTACCTCTTTTGCACTAGGTTTGATGATGAAGGCTCTGCCTGTTTGTGGTCTCCTTGGTGGTCAATCAACCATTGAACTCTTGGGAGGTTGTGTGAACATCTGCCACAGGCAACTTGGAAACATCTCAGGGGTGAGACCTGCTCCAAGACATGGCACGGTGGGGTAGTGGCTGATTTCAGCCTCTACTATTCCCAGTGATGAAGTTTTCTTTCTACTTTGTGTTAGTGGAAGGGAGCAAAGCCACAGCCCTGCAACTGTGCAGGAGACATGGGATGAAACCACCCTGGCAAAGCATGTCCTCAGCACTACATGGAGCCTTGGAGCTCAGCAGCTTGGTTTTTAACATGCCCCCAGATTCCCATGGCTGCATGAAAACCACCCTAAAACCAAGCCAAGCTCCAAAAGCTCCCCATAAACTAGTGAAAACCTTCCTGCTACCATTCTGTTCCTGTCCCCACTGAAGCCAGATCTTCTTCTAAGCCCTCCAAACAAAAGTGTGAAACCTGCCAGCTCCCCAGGTGAGGCTGGAAGGCCAAAAGACTTCTCCAGGATGAGATTTGCCACAATCCTGGAGCAGCTGGGTTTTCCCAGGGGAGGTGGAGGCTGCAAAAAATGGGCAGAGGGTTGATATTACATTTCTGTCTGTGTTCACACCCACATGTCCCTGTGTGTCTGTTGTACACCTACAGGTATTCAGCCCTCATGTCCACGCTCTGCACAGCTCTGCCACCATTTATGAGGGTTTGATTCAACAGAAAAACAAATGTCCCAACACCCATCTTTCAACCTCTACTAACATCCACCAAAGTACCAAGTCCAAATGCTTGGTGGGTTGCATAAAGGCACTTCTCTGATGATGTGAAGCAGCAGTTTGTTAAAAACTCTTGTAGCTGGAGCAGTTCCCACCACGGCTGTAGCGAGCGCTACGCAGGCACCGGTATGAGGCAGTGGCACTGCCAAGTGTTTGATCACCTTTGCTTCTTGCTGCAATGCAGAGGAATCAAAGACAAGAAACCTTCAGCCCTGTGCTGAGTTTTTAGGTCTCCCTGGGTAAGATGGTCACTGTTTTTCTGTCCCATGACCTGCCATGGGTGCCAGCTTGTGGCTCACAGCGTCAGATGATGCCTGCTGGAGCATCCTGTTCAGGAGGACATCAGCTGTAAGCATGTCATCAAGGTTCGTGCAATGTGTCAGTTGTTTCCTTCTTGAGGGATCAGAAATTAATTTGGATTAAGGATATTTAGTAATTAAACACTGCCTGGCCTACAGCAGTCTGGCCTTGCCATGCAAGGGGGAAGCTGCTCACTCTCAGCCTGACTTCTCTCCTGAGCCACCAGCAGCTCCACCACCCATCACAACATGTCCAGTCTCTGCTGGGGGCTCCAGTGATGACTGGAGGGGTGGGAGATGCCAGGGGTTTGCTGTTGCTCACTGGAGGTTCCCAACTGGAGAAGGTGTTGGAAACATGGAAGAAACATATCTTAAGTAATGCACTGGAAGACAGCATTAAATTGGTCAGAAATTGCTTTTCTCTCCTGACTTCCAAATAAAACCAAGCTCAAAACCAAAACCAAACCAAAATAACCCCTGCACTCAGGCTGCCCTGGCTCCTCTTAGATGAAGCTATATCCATACAGATGTCTTTCCATCTTTACTGCTTGAGCTCCCTTTCTCCAGGCAGGCCTTGGGTTTAGCACCTTGTTTCTCCTGGGCAGTGTTGGCCCTGTTCTGCTCTACCACCGTGCCACCTGAGGCAGGACTGCTGGTTCGAGAAGGTTGGGTGTTGCCCTGGGTGCTGCTGTAGCTCTGGAACGCTATATCTAACTGCTCCTGGGCCACTCGCAAGTGTTTGTGAAGGGTGGACAAGTCTGCTGGCAGGTTCTCGTCTGGGCTAGTGCACTGTTGCTCCTGAGCCACATTAGCCAAGTTCTGCTCGTGAGCCATCAGGCTGTTTGGGATCTTGGTGGACTTCTCTGATTTCACTACCAGGTTGTACTCAGGAGGGCAGGAGATGTTCTTTGGGTAGGCGTAGTTGTAAGGAGGCTGCCTGAAGCTGTTGATTTTCCGGTTGCGAATGGCATCTCGGATGGTGCCAAAGCCCAGGTGAAACATCTCACACATGTTCAGCAGTAGGCACAGGCAGCTCACCACGTACATCACCAGGAGAAAGATGGTCTTCTCTGTTGGCCGGGACACAAAGCAGTCCACAGTGTGAGGGCAAGGGACTCTGTTGCAGACGTAATAAGCTTCTACCTCGAAACCGTAGAGCAAATACTGCCCTATCAAAAAGCAAACTTCAAAGGAGGCTCTGGTGAGAAGCTGGAAGACGTAGATTTTCATCAGTCCTTCTTGCTGGATGCGCCTCCTCCCATCGTGCTTTTGTGGCTCTTTGCTCTTGGGCTTGGCCTTGGCCTTCTCGTGTTCCGCTGTGTCGTCAGAGATCATGGGGTCCTCCTCGTCGGCCTCCATCGCGTCCTCCATGTTGCGCACCGTCTGCCAGTTCAATGCAAACTGCTTCTTCTTCTTGAACCCCTTGAACTTCTTCTCCTCCTCCGCCGACCGGGCGATCCTGTGGATGGCATAGCCCAGGTACATGACGGAAGGGGTGGATATCATGATGATCTGGAAGACCCAGAACCGGACGTGCGACAGCGGCGCGAAGGCATCGTAACAGACGTTGTCGCAGCCGGGCTGCTTAGTGTTACAGGTGAACTTGCTCTGCTCATCCGAGTAGATGGACTCTCCCCCCACCGCCGTCAAGACGATGCGGAAGACAATGAGCACGGTGAGCCAGACCTTCCCCACGAAGGTGGAGTGATTGTGAATCTCTTCTAGCAGGCGGGTTAGAAAGCTCCAGCTCATGTTGGTCATAAGGGCTACTCAGTTATAACCTGCAGGGAGAGGGAGAAATGGAAACCTCGGCTGTAAATCAACATCGGTGGCTGCAGTCAGTCATGTGGCTGTGACTTGGGCATACAGATGAGGTCACCTTTGTGAGAGTTGCAAAGATGGTCGGGGGCCGGAGCATCTCCCTTGCAAAGATGAGCTGAGAGAATTGGGGGATGTGGCCTGGAGAAGAGAAGGCTCCAGGGAGACCTTACAGTGGCCTTCCAGTAACTGAAGATGCTAATGGAGAGCTGGGGAGGGACTTTTTATAAGGGGCTGTGGTGACAGGATGAGGAGAGATAGTTTTAAACTAAATCAGGGTAGGTTGAGATTGGACATTAGGAAGTTCTTTACTCTGAGGGCACTGAGACACTGGAACAGGTCGCCCAGAGAAGTTGTGGATACCTCATCCCTGGAAATGTGTAAGACCAGGCTGGATGAGGCTTTGAGCAACCTCATCTAGTGGTAGGTGTCCCTGCTCATGGCAGTGGGGTTGGAACTAGATGATCTTTAAGGTCCCTTCCAACCCAAACCATTCCATGATTGTCAGATTGTATCTTCAAGAGACACCCTTCACTGCTGTAGTCCATCTCCCCAGGACCTGGCAGAGAGCATGGCAACAGGCTGGCCATCAAGAGTGCAGCACTGGGGAACCAGCCACTGCCAGCATGGGGATGTGCAACACCACCATAATCACAGGCAGATATGCCTGGTGGTACCACATAAACACAGATTAAAGACACAATGAGCCCCAGCACCTGCTAGACTCACCATTACCCACTTTGCTGCCTATTCAAGATGTTGCTCAGCTGCAAGGAGGGTTTGGGTAGCTAACACATGAACAGAAGGCACCATGGAAGCCATGTACACACAAACAAGTGCTTAACTGGTAATAATCTCTTGCTTGCATGCCATGGCCTCAAGCTTCTGAATCATAGAGTCATTTTGATTGGAAAAGACCTTTAAGATCATCAAGTCCAACCATCAACCTAACAACACCATGGTCATTAAACCATTCTGAGCTGAATATGGGAGCAGAAGATGCTGCCCACATCAGAGAGACTTTCATGAGCAAACTCAGAAAAATGCAAGGAATCAGGGAAAGAATGGGAATATTTATGTTTACAGGCTAATGGCCCTTTTAAGTTCCCTTTGAAAACACAAACCAAAACAAACATTTAATCAAATGCAGGCTGCTTCAAAAATAAACCTTGAGAAGCTTCCAGAGAAAACCATGCATATATTAGGAGACCTGGACAGCTGGGGAGGATGGGAAGATGTCATAACCATAACCAAGAAAATTGTGGCCATCAGATCTAGGGAGGTTCTTCTCCTCCTCTGCTCTTCCTTAGTGAGACCATACCTGGAATATTGTGTCCAGTTTTGGGCTCCCCAGTTCAGGAGAGACAGGGACCTGCTGAAGAGCCTCCAGGGGAGAGCCACGAAGATGACTGGGGGACTTGAGCATCTCCCCTGTGGAGAGAGACTGACAGCCCTGGGGCTGTTCAGCCTGGAGAAGAGAAGTCTGAGAGGAGATCTCATCAATGTCTATGAATATCTGAGGGGTGGATGTCGAGTGGATGAGACCAATCTCTTTTTGGTGTTCTGCAGCAACAAGACAAGGAGCAACAGCTACAAACTGGAACAGAGAAGATTTCACCTTGAGAAGAAACTCCTTTGCAGTGAGGGTGAAGGAGCACTGGGAAAGGCTCATCCTCTTTGTTCCCCTGCATGCCTCCTCTGAATCATCCTCCAGCTCCTAATGGACATTCCCACCTTGTTTCCACATAGACACCTGATGGCAGGCACTAAATTAGCCATCTGCTAGACTAATCCCACCCAAAAAGTGATTCTTGCCACTGCACCCAGAAGAAAGAGTAGATGTGTTGGTGGCAGACATAGGCACCAAGCACGTGAGTACAGACACAGGTGAGTTAAAGTGGAGTATGGTATGGCCAGCAGGAGCTGGCCCTGCACAGGCTGCTCCTCTGCAGTCCTCCACAGTCAAGCTGTTGTCCATATGTTGAATCTTAGAATTGTAGAATGATTTGGGTTGCAAGGGTTTGGGTTTAAAGGTCATTTAGTCCAACACCACTGCAGTCAGCAGGGACATCTTCAATTAGAGCAGGATGCTCACAACCCCAAACAACCTGACCTGGAATGGTTCCAGGGATGGGGCATTTACCACCTCTGTGGGCAACCTGGGACAGGGTCTCACCAGATTCAGTGTAAAAAATACCTTCCTTCTCTTCAGTCTGCATCTCCCTGGTTTAGTTTAAAACCACCTCTCCTTGTCCTGTCACAAAAGGCCCTGCTAAAAGGTCTGTCCCCAGCCTCCTTTAAGCACTGAAAGGCCACCAGGTCTCCCTGGAGCCTTCTCTTCTCCAGGCTGAGCAATCCCAACTGTCTCAGTGTGGCCTCACAGCAGAGGGCTTCTAGCCCTCCCATCATTGCTGGCAGGTCCATGTCTCTGCTGTGGTGGGGTCTCAGCAGAGGGGCAGAATCCACTCCCTCCACCTGCTGCCCACAGTGCTGGGGATCAGCCCAGGACATGGCTGGCTTTGGGCTGGGAGTGCACACAAATGAGTATAGCCATCAAAGCTACCCTCTGTGCTGAGTGGAGGTAGATAACCAGGAGGGAAAATGATGCCATGAGACACAGCCTGGTCATGACCTGGCTTAGCACTTTTATATGGAGACATAAAATTATGTCCTTGGGTTTCCATGGCACAAGATGGGCTTTCAGCCCATCACCCATGCCAGGCACGAGGTGGGAGCAGCCACCAGCATCATCTGTGGGCACAGCCCAATGTGGCAGCAAGAAGAGAAACAGGCCTTAGTCTGCTCTCCATCTTGAGCCTTTCTGGAATGTGATTCTGCTCACGCTGCTTCTTAGGACAGGAGCCAAACAGCTCTGGTTTGCTCAGCACTCACTTTTGTGCTGCCCCGAGAGGTATCAGCACGGTCCAAGGCTTGAGATGCAGTGGAGGGCTCTCAAGAGCAGGCAGATGGAATTTTCTAACCCTGCTATTTCTAGATCAAACAAATCCTCTGTGAACCCAAACCTCCAAGTCTTCACACAGCAGACTAAGACTGCAGGAGCACTGCAGATGCTGCTGTTCTTGTCCTGTAGCTGGAGAAACTGAGGCAGGGAGCAAAGAAACTGCTGGCTCCAGGCTGAGTAATAAGCCAGAAGAAGAGACAGAGGAGTTCTCCTTCTTGCCCTTAATTTACCTAGTAAAGAACAACAGCTCTCAAAGCTTCTGGGCCCAGGATCCCCACCTGCTGAACCAGAAGTGATGCCATGGACCAAATGGTCACCAGAGAAATGCTGCTGCAGATAGGACTGCAAGAGAATGTGGGGAGTGACACCCACAAGAGCTTTACTCTGGGAAAACTGGGATTATTCAGGGGTGAGATGGGAAGCCATTCCCTCTGAGTGTCTTTTGGCTTCTTTAGACTCAGTGGATTCACTTTGAAGTGTCTTTAACCCTTCCTCAGGTTTGTGTCCCCATTCAGATCTGGGTAAAATAGGGTGTCAGTGCTTTGCAGGATTAATCTGGGCACTTGGCCAAGCTGCTGCTGAAGGGGGGCTGGGAAGGGAAGACCTTGCTGAGTGTGGTGATGGTCTGCTGTGGGACATGATACATTTGTCTGTGAGGCACCCGGGTCCAGCCAAGGCTGGGCTTGGATCAAGCACACATCAGCCCCAGCTTGGCCAGTCCCACCAGCTCCCACCTGCATCCTTAATTAGCTACAAGCTCCAAAGTGTTCTGAAACACAGGTTTCAAAGGTCCTACACAACACTTCTGTTATAAGTTCAGTGCCCACCTAAAGGCTCAGCAAGGTCTCCACCAAGGATAATTTGCTGGTTTTTAAGTGCTACTCAAAGACACAATTCCCAAAGCTCAGACTCACCTCCCTCCAGCTGTTTGCATGGGCAGGCAGGGTCTGACCAAGGTAATGATGGCTTTTGGAGCAAATGTTCAAGATTTTGGTCTGAGATGGGTCCAGGTTGTTAGCAAAGCACCCACTGTCTGCCCTGGGAGACACATTTTGGAAAGGAGCACCCAAAATCCCTGCTTCAGAACACAAACCTCCTGAATCAAGGAATCAGTGCAAAATAACAGAAGTCAGGGGTTGCTGCTTTGAGAAGACCACCTCTGGATACCAGCCACCAGCCCAAGCTGTTAGCCCTGCCATTGATGCCTCAGCTCAGCTCTCTGTGCACATCTGGATCTGCAGGCACATCTGCAGGAAACAGCATCAGGCTGTTTCTGTGCCCCTGGGACTCTGCTTCTGCCTGTGCATATAGTCCCACCTTGAAGTTACACCCTGACGTTACACCCCTGTGTGTCCACTCACTTTCCTGGCACTGGATTTGAAAGCAGGAGCTGAAGGAAATGAGTTAAGAACTTCTCCTACAACCACTTCAGTTAAACTTCCAGTGCTTTTTGAGACTCACTGAAATCTCACAGTATGGTCATTTGAAAGCCAGTGTCTTTAATTGCTTGGGAGGGGTTAGTAGACCATTACATTTTGCATCCAATCACAGAATCATTTAGGCTGACATTTAAGATCATCAAGTCCAACCATTAAGCCAACACAGCCAAATCCACCACTAAACTATGTCCCTAAGCACCACACCTGCATGTAAATTACAAGACAAATGAGCTTCCCAGGGAGGATTGCTTCACATCACAGTTGCTAGTGAATGGAGTGGTACTCGGAGCAGGCTGGGTCTCATCTCCTGCCAGTGCCAGCTGTCAAAGCACAGAAAGTGGGCTTTTACCTCTTCCCCATGTTTCAGATCTAACTCTTCCACACAGTGGTAAAAATATCACAGTGCAGCCCTCAGTGTGGAGCTGCATCAGGTAGGTGGATTAGCTTCCTGAAGGTTCATTAGGTTCATGAAGCTAAATGATCTGCTGGAGAGAGTGTACGGAAGGTCCCACCAACCCTCTGGCTTTGCAATTCATTCATTCAGTCACCCATCTTCACAGCTCACCTCCAGGCTTGCTGACATGCTGCACAGAAATACACAGAGGGTACAAGTTGCACTTCAAAACAGCAACAGAGGAGAAGCTGGACCACTCAACCCACCAGCAGCACTTTGAGCAGTGAAAACTGCATGTAGCCACGTACAGGAACGAGCTATTGGCTCCGTGCTCTCATGGAATCATTTAGTTTGGAAAGGACTCATAAAGTCCAACTGTTAAGCCAGCACTGCCAGGCCCAGCACTAAACCATGTCCCTCAGCACCACATCTACACAGCTTTTCAATCCCTCCAGAACGCCACCACTTCCCTGGGCAGCCTGAAACCCGCTGATCCCTCCATGCAATCGCAGGCACAATGCTTGGAACTGGGAAAACTTAAAAACCTGAGTCTAATATAAGCAGAGAAAGGAAAAAAAAATCGAGAGGAAAAAGCCATCCGTGCTGGCTGGACCTTCTTCCTTTCTGCTGGGTTCCTGCACCGTTGCTTAAGCTGCAGGGCAAACAATAGACAAATATCTACTCACAGCAGAGTCATGGTGCTTCTGCAGCTGCCTTCCCTCCTCCACCGACATTCCTGTGCCTCCAGCTCTCTGCCTTGCCCTAGATAAATTCCTGCTGCCTCCATCCAGCCATGTCCCAGCAGCTGGAAACCGGAGCTGCAGGGAAGTATTTAACGTGCTCTCAAACCCCGCCTCTGTGGTGGCCAGGAACCCACCGCCCAGAGGTACTCCCCAAGCTGTCTGCACCCCTGCCGCCGGTCCTGGTCCCTCTGTCCCTCTCCAAGCCTTGGGAGAAGGAGGGAAGGTGCTGTGTGGAAGAAGGGGAGCGTTGGTTTTAAATCCAAACAAGCCGCCGGGTCTGGTTTTAGGAACGTTGCCTGGAATTTTTCTGCTGAGCTCTTGAGCTGGTTGGAAGTAAATTAATAGCATCAGCTAGTGGGGCTGGTAGGAGATTTGTAAGACAGAGAGCATGACTAACAGGGAACATGTGGAAAACACATTTTGGCAAAAGCTCCCTGGTTGCTGGGGGAAAAGAAATAAATAATAAGGGAAAAAAAAAAAAGAAGCAAGGCTCACTAGTGAGAAAAAACACTCTGGAGCTCCTGTGGTGCTCCAGGCTTTCAGGCCTTTTCTGAAAGTTGTGGTGAACATCCCCCCAGCCTGGTGGATGGGAGCAGAGAGCAGGTGAAGGATGGGGAAGGGGTTTGGAGCACATGGACAAACTTTTTGGCTTCTTTGTAGATGGGAATGGGTGAAAAGCTGTCGATGAGCCAGCACCGTGCACTCCCAGCCCAAAGCCAGACGTGTTCTGGGCTGATCCCCAGCAGCGTGGGCAGTAGCTGAAGGGAAGGGATTCTGCCCCTCTACTCCTCACTGCTGAGACCCCACCTGCAGTGCTGGGACCAGCTCTGGAGTCCTCAGCACAGCACAGACATGGACCTGTAGGAGTAGGGCCAGAGGAGGCCACAGCGATGATGGGAAGAATGAAAGCCCTCTGCTGTGAGGCCAGGCTTAGAGAGTTGGAGTTGTTCAGACTAGAGAAGAGAAGACTCCAGGGATACCTTCTGGTGGCCTTTCAGTGTTTAAAGGAGGCTGGGGACATACCTTTTAGCAGGGTCTGTTGTGACAGGAAAAGGGGCCATGGTTTGGAGTAAAAAAGGGAATTCAGACTAGAGATAAGAAAAATATTTTTAAGGGTGGTGAGACCCTGTCCCAGGTTGCCCAGAGAGGTGGTAAATGCCCCATCCCTGGAACTGTATCCCAGGTCAGGTTGCTTGGGGCTGTGAGCAACCTGCTGTAATTGAAGATGTCCCTGCTGACTGCAGTGGAATTGGACTAAATGACCTTTAAACCCAAACACTTCCAACCCAAACCATTCTACGATTCTAAGATTCAACACATGTACAGCAGCTAATTTCTCTCCCTCTGCTTGACTGTGGAGGACTGCAGAGGAGCAGCCTGTGCAGGGCCAGCTCCTGCTGGCCATACCATACTCCACTTTAACTCACCTGTGTCTGTACTCACGTGCTTGGTGCCTATGTCTGCCACCAACACATCTACTCTTTTCTTCTGGGTGCAGTGGCAAGCATCGATTTTGGGGCACCTCTTTGCTCATATGGTCCTTCAAGTCTGGAGACACTACGGTGGGTCACCTCATGGTAATCTCCATCAGGGCCACCACATGGTCCTTGGATGCATCTCCCTAAACGGGGATCCAGAACACGTCCTACCATCTACTTCCAAAAGGCAAATCCTGTGAGATCCATCAGACCTGAGGGATAGCTACCAAGATCTAGTTCCCATCAAAGAACTGTGGTGAAATTTCCACCCACTCCAGCCGGTGCAGGATGGAGCTGTGGAGAAGTATTCTTAGCTATTTAAAAATAACTAGATGAGAACAACTTCCAGGCTCTGCAGGACCATGGGCAACAACTTAGAGATAAAAGGCAGCTCAGCATGGTCCCATGTCCCTGGTCACGCAGCCTTTCCAGATGCTTTGCTTTCTAACCCTGAGGGTTATTTATACACCCAGCAATCCTGTCTGTTGGAGGGGTTTGGGGGACATCTGGTCTTCAGGCAAGTCAAGCAAAATCTGCTCCTGCCTCCTTCCCAGCAGGTCTGGCATCACACTGTCAGAGACTGAGTGGTTCCCATCACCAAACAGAACCACAGAAAGGTAGAGTTTGGAAGGAACCTTTGGACATCATCTTGTCCACCTGCCCTGCTAAAGTAGGGACACACAGAGCAGATTCACAGAATCACACAATGTTAGGGGTTGGAAGGAACCTCAAAAGATCATTTAAGTCCAACACCCCTGCCAGAGCAGGATCACCTAGAGTAGGTCACACAGGAACAGATCCAGGCAGGTTTTGAATCTATCCAGAGAAGGAGAATCCACAACTTCTCTGTGCAGCCTGGGACAGGGCTCCAGAATGCTCACAGCAAAGAAGTTTCTCCTCATCTTCAGATGGAACCTCCTGGGTTGCAGTTTGTGCCCACTGCCACTTGTCCTATCACTGGGCACCACTGACAAGACTGTGGCCCCATCTTCTTGCCCCCTAGCCTTAGCTCTTGCTGCGCACTGAGAAGATCTCCCCTCAGGCTGCTCTTCTCCAAGCTAAACAGCCCCAGGTCTCTCAGCCTTTCCTCCTCACAGAGATGCTCCAGGGCTCTCAGCAGCTTTGTAGCCTCTGCTGGACTGTCTCCAGCAGTTCCCTGTCTCTCTTGAACTGGGGAGCCCAGAACTGGACACGATTGCAGTGTTGACAAAGGCACATGATTTTTCTGACAAGGAACCTTTCTGCTGAAGTTTCCAAGTGAGATAACACAGACCAAGGTACCAAAAGGTGGCAAGAAGGGACTTGTGGAGAGCCCTGGGAATATAGAAACATAGAATCATAGAATGGTAAGGTTGGAAGTGACCGCAAAGAGCATCTAGTTCCAACCCCCTGCCATAGGCAGGGACACCTCCCACTGGTACAGGTCGCTCAAGGCATCATCCAACCTGGCCTTGAACACCTCCAGGGAGGGAGCAGCCACAACCTCCCTGGGCAACCTGTGCCAGTGTCTCACCACCCTCACTGGAAAGAACTTCCTCCTAACATCCAGTTTCAATCTCCCCTCTGCCAGTTTAAACCCATTGCCCCTTGTTCTGTCATTATAAGACCTTGTAAATAGTCCCTCCTCAGCCTTGTTTATAGCCTTTTTATATACAGTGGTGAGATACTGGAATGGGTTGCCTGGAGAAGTTGTGGACACCTCATCCCTGGAAGTATTTAAGACCAGGCTGGATGAGGCTTGGAGCAACCTGGTCCAGTGGAAGGTGTCCCGATCCATGGCAGTGGGTCTGGAACTCGATGATCTTTTAGGTCCCTTCCAACCCAAACCATTCTATGATTCTATGAGTTTTTCCCCTGTGTCTGTTCCTGCTCCAAAGAAAGCATCTGCCTCAATAGCAGAGGTCAGATGGACCAATTATTCCCCACTCTATTTGCTTCCCTTTCCTGAAGTAGCAGGAGGAGCAACAGGAATAAAAGGCCATCTCCAACCACACCCGCTGGGGTCACACCGGCTCTTAGCAGTACCCAACATCTGTCCTGCAAACTCATCACAGCTCTCCAAGCTCTCATAACAGGAAACAATAAACTTTCCAGCCAGTGCTGCCAGCCCTAGACAATCCTGTGAAACCAAGCCAGGCTTGACTTGCTGTAGTCCTTCCCAAACTTGTACAAAAGAGTGAGAAAAAAACCCCATAATTCAATAAAAATCAAAGGAAATCCATCCCCTGGTAGAAAAGGTCCTGCAAAAGTTCATGGCACATCATCTCCTCCTGCTCCTGCCTCCACAACTGCTCCTCCATCTGCAGTTCACTGAGCAGCAGTGGGCAGAGGAAAAGGAAAAAGATCAGGGGACATGGGAAAGATGAGAGAACACTGGAAAAAAGAAGTCAAGCAGCCACATTTTTGGCTGCTCCAGCAAGGTGTGGAGCACCTTTTTTCCCCCTTTTTTTCCCTAACACCTGTGGATGGGCAGAGATGCTCTGTTAGGGGGAAGCTTGGAAAAGCCCCAGGAGAAGGAGGCAGGAGTGAGGAGAGCAGGAGCAGAGGATGAAAGTTCAGTCATGGTTTCTGGGCTCCATTTAAGAGCTGCTGGGTGAGGTCCCTGGCTCATGCTGGAACATTTCCCACTGCTTTTTAGCTGCCTGAAAACCATACTCCTGGTGTCGCAGTGGGGAGAGGGAGGAGGATGGGAGCAACCACCTTCCCTGTGGAGGGACAAACATCTTAGACACAGTTTGAGGGCAAACACAACCCCTGAAAGCAAAGGTGGAGTTGGTTGTGTCTGCTGTGGATCCACACAAGCAGAGGAGGATGTACTCAACACCTCCTCCAGCTTTCCTCACCAAACCACTCTTGCAAATACCTGCGAATGCACAGTGGGGTTGGGTTTCTTGTGGAAGATGCTTTGCAACCACCCAGGCAGGCTGCTGATCTTGAGAGTTTGACTCCTAATTTTCTGCAGCAGCAGTTCCTGCCTTATCTGTCAGACATGGGAACAGCCTCCACAACAGGCAGGACAACCTGTACTCACCTGGCCAGGATGGTGGTGTTCCACGAGCCCCAGTACACATAACAATCCTCAGCATGGATTTTCCCACCAGGATTTAAAACAGGTTTATATGGGTGGAGAAACCCAGGGAGACCTTGCTACTGCTCTTGGCTCTGGCTGAAGAGTATTTTGACTCACCATGAACCATAACCACATCTGCCAAGGAGANCTCCGCTGGACCTTCTCCAGCAGATCCCTGTCCCTATTAAACTGGGGAGCCCAACTGAATGCAGTACTCAAGATGAGGTCTTACCAAGGCAGCTCTATAGGTTCAACCTTGTCCCTGAGCTGACATCCACCTGCCCAAACAACACTGATTTGGGGATTTGATGAAGGTTTCTTTCAGTTCTGAGTACAGCATAAGCCCAGTATGAAAAGTGGTCCAAAGTTACCTTCACTTCTTTACCACCCCAAAGATATCTGTAATGTACCAAAGAATATGCAGGTTAGAGGAACCATGTCTAGGCTAACAAGGACAGGAGCCTGTAGTGAGCAAGTGCCCCCTAGATTGGCTCAGGAATAGGACCCACAGGATCCAGTCTAGGTATTTGCATCCAGTCCATGCTCTGTATGGTTCTCACAGTGCTCCCTCATACATCCTTGGCCATACATTGTGGCCACTGAGTGACTGCCCTGTCCTACACTGTCCTTAGGGTAGGGCTCATGCCTTGCTGCTTCAAACAACCATCTGGTTGCAGACCACATGTGTGTGATTTGGAAGAGCTGCTATGCTTGTGAACAGATTTAAGGTTCTTTTGCCTTAGTGTGGCATCTGCTCAGGGTGCTGAGTTCCACTTTGCTCTACCAGGAACATAAAGCTCTTCTCCTAAACCCCTCACCCAGCACCTCAGCAAGTGGCCTGCTTGCAGGAACTGGAGTGAAGCTCAGGGAGGAGGACTTGTAAGGTAAGGCAGAAATCTTACCTGAACTGGAACATCTAAGATACCAACCCTTTCTGAAGATCCCAGCACCCATCACTGGACCATCTGTTCCCCAGTCTCTTGGCTTTGGAGGAGCCTCTGACTTGCCACAATCATTAACAATGAGGCCACTCCGTAGCCCAAACAGGGAAAAGAGCTGAGAGCAAACCCTCCCCTCCACCTTATAAACGCATTCCTGCTCCACCCCCAGATAAACTCGAGGCTGCAGACTTGCTACCATGACCTCCTGAGCTCAGCCCTGGCTACCTGGTCACCAGATCCCTCCTCACTGTAAAACACCAACTACAAGGATATTGAAGTCAAGAAGCACCAAAATGAAAACACCAAACCCTTGTATGTGACTTTATGGTCCATTTTTCCATCACTAATAAGATCTAAGCACAGTTAAAAGGGAGAGACTCAAAAGGAGAGAGATGAGGAACCAACTGGGTTGGCTGTACTCTTGCCAACTGTTCTTAGATAGCAGACACAAAAGAAAATAAAGGAAGAAAGGAAATGTTATCACCACAAATGCTTTCCTACCCTTCTGGCCAGCTTCCCAGCATGACTAGGGCAGGTTTCTACTCTGCTCACCAAGATTTATCATGATACCAGCATCACCAGTAAATAATTAAATCCCCATTTAGGTAATTAGAGAGAGAGGTAATGATTAGGTCAGGTTTACATGCAGAAAAGAGGAAGATGAGGGAGAAAAGCCTGGGGGAGAGCCCAGCAGTGGGCGAGCAGTACGGTACCTTGCCCAGCAGCTCTGGGGACAGATGCATCAGTGAAGACTGCTCAGTCTGGTCTGAAGGCCAGCGTGGGGCTGGAAAGGGCTGGGAGCCTTCCTGGCCCTGTTTACATAGGTGAGCCTCCACCCGCTGACGCTGGAGAGGTCAGAAGCTGATGCCTCGCATCTGGACGCCACTGGGTCCCCCGTGCCAAGAAAAGTGGCCACGTGTCTTTTTGTCCCCAAAGCTCACAGGACTGGAGGGGTGGTAGATCAGTGCCCCTCCCTCTCCTCCAGAGGTAGAGAGTGGGGTGAAGAAGGTTGGCGTCCAGGTGGGAATGAAGCCAGTGCCATCTGGCCCTGAGCCATGCTGATACTCAAAGCAAAGGGAGACTCTGAGATCTGCAGTGCTACAAATCCAAGCCCATGAGCACTCAGTGGGGTGCTGGCAGCACCTTCTCCACCACACTGGGCATGAGCACAGCCCTGCTTGTCTGCCAAGCTGGGCAGCCAGCTGTCAAAATCTACCCCAGCACCACCAAATCCTACGCAAGCACCACCAAACCTTGCACTGGCACCACCAAACTGTGCACCACCTGCAGCAAACCCTGCACAGCCTCCACTAAAGCCTGCACCAGCACACACAAGCCCTACATCAGCACAGCCAACCTGCACACCATCTCCATCAAAACCCATAGCACCCCCAGCCCATAATGGCCTGGATTTGGGACTGTGGGCCTGAGTATGTGCCATAGCCTCATCATTCCCCCGTACAGGGTTAAGGCAGGCAATTCCCCAGGTTTCCTGCCTGCCCTTTCCTACCAAAGGATGGACCCAGCTGGTCCCTGCTACCCAGTTCCCTTCACCCCACATGGTGCCAGGTGGGAAGGAGCCAGGAGAACTAGGCTGCAGCCAGATGCCCTCAGAGGAGTGTCCCATGACAATGGCACATTCCTTGCTGCACCAAGGGTGCATCAAGAAGAGTGTGGCCAGCAGGGTCAAGGGAGGTTCTCCTTCCCCTCTACTCTGTTCTGGTGAGGCTTTGTCTAAAGGACTGGGTTCAGTTCTGGGCTGTCCAGTTCTGCTACAAAGGTACAACAAAGGGCTATGAGGATATTTAGGGGTCTGGAAAATCTCTCATATGAAGAAAGGCTGAGGGCTTGAGGCTTTTTGGCCTAAAGAAGAGCAGACTGAGGGAGGATCCTCTCATTGATGATCAATACTTGAAGAGGGGGTGTCAGGAGGATGGGGCCAGTCTCTTTTTCAGTGGTGGCCAGTGACATAAGAGGTAATAGGAAGTTCCATCTAAACATGAGAAGGAACTTCTTCAGTTTGAGGGTGGTGGAACCCTGGAACAGGCTGCCCAGAGAGATGGTGAAGTCTCCATCTCTGGAGTATTTCAAAACCTGCCTGGATGCCATCCTGTGCAACCTGCTCTAGCTGAACCTGCTCTGGCATGGAGGGTTGGACTAGATGAGTTCCTTCTAACCCCTATCATTCAGTGATTGAGTAATTGCTCTCTTGGACACAGAACTGGTGGTGTGACCCTCACCATAGGAGAGTATAAGAGATTACAGTCTCAGTCCTTCATGAACACACAGGGCCATGCAGGTCCCAAGGGGGACTTCAAGCAGCCAGCAGCCAGTTGTGCTTTAAGATGAATACTGATGCTGCTTTGTAATACGTTGGTCCAGGGAATGAACAGCAATAAAAAGCTGGAGAGAAGAAAGGGAAGTATTGAATCCAGCTGTGAAAACAGATTAAAACCCTCTAAGCGTACAGCCTCCCTTGGCCAAGGCGCGGGAAGCAATGCGCCAGCAGTAATTCCTCTTTCCACGTCCATCCAGCAGATATTTTTTCATGAATGAGCACGTTGAAAAGGAAGGGGAAGGGTGGAGAGATGCAGGAGGAGGAGGTGGACAGCCCTTCCATGCCTTTTACACAAGGGAACCACTGAAGTTCATGGAGAGGTAGGGCCATGGGGCTGAGCCAACGATGCTCCAGTGCTTGGGGCCGATGTGCAACCTGAGACAAGCAGACACCTGGATGAGGATTTTCACTCTTTTCTTATACAACAGGCTGGTCCTGAAGGTAGAGATCTTCCCAATCAGCTACATCCTTGTCTCTTGCTTAGGTGTGTCTCTCCTGCCTTCACCCTTGACAAAATGTCATTGCATCACTCCACCATTAAGTCCATCCCCACTGGTTTTATCTATACAGCTGGCTCCACAAATGAGCAGGTCTTCTCCTGGCACACCTAATGTCACATCTGTGGAGGTGTTCAAGGCCAGGCTGGATGAGGCCTTGAGCAACTTGGTCAAGTGGAAGGTATCCCTGCCCATGGTAGGGGGTTGGAACTAGATATAGGTCTAGTTTAAGGTCCCTTCCAAAGCAAACCATTCCATGATTCTACAATCTCACCACCTTCACAACTGCAGATCCAGACCCCAAACAGCTCTTGCTCTGCTGCTGTCCATTCAAAGGCCCTCACTCTGTCCGTATTTCAAAAATTCAGCTGACCAAGTGGGTTTTCTCCTTTGGCTAGAGCTCTTCTTTTCTGCTCTTGATTTAATTGTCCTGTTGTAATGGCCAAGAATTTCCAACACCTGGCAGAAAATGAAAGGCTTGGTGCAGGAGCAAACCCAGCCCTGCCTTGGAGAACGGCGCTCGCGTTTCCTGCCAGCCATCCTCAGTCAGCCACTGAGAGCAAGGACTTTGGGTCTTCCCAACCACTAAATCACCTTGCTGGACTCATAATGGGGGCAGCTGAACTACACCTAGTTCCACCTATTGAAATGACGGCAACAGGCTCCATGCCACAGGAAGTGACCCCTTTGGTGTCGCCGATGCCGGTGGGAAGTGCTGATGACATGTAAATGTCAGCGACTGGTGCCAATTTCCAGTGCTGTTTGCTGAAGTTGGAGCCAAGGCAGAGTCTGAAGGGACTGGAGATGGGATGAGGGGATCAGAGAGTGGTTTGGGTTGGAAGGCACCTTTACAGGCCCTGCTAAAAAGTCTGTCCCCAGCACAAGAAGGACATGGACCTGTTGGAGAGGAGCCAGAAGGAGGCCACAGCACTGATGGGAGGGCTGGAAGTCCTCTGCTGAGGTCAGGCTCAGAGAATTAGGGTTGTTCAGCATGGAGAAGAGAAGGCTCCAGGGAGACCTTCTGGTGGCCTTTCAGTGCTCAAAGGGACCATTTAGAAAGCTGGGGACAGACTTTTTAGCAGGGCCTGTTATGACAGGACAGGAGGGAATGGTTTAAACTAAAAGAGGGAGATTCAGACTGGAGAGAAGGAAGAAAATTCTTTACACTGAGGGCAGTAAAACACTGTCTCAGGTTGCCCAGAGAGATGGCAGATGCCCCATCCTTGGAACCATTCCAGGTCATTTGAGGCTTTGAGCAAATGGATCTAGTTGCAGATGTCCCTGCTGACTGCAGTGGGCCATCATAGAATGTCAGGGGCTGGAAGGAACCTCAAAAGCTCATCTGGTCCAGGCCCCCTGCCAGAGCAGTATCACCCAGAGCAGATCACACTGAAACACATCCAGATAGTTCTTGAATATCTCCAGAGAGGGAGACTCCACAACCCCCCTGGGCAGTCTGTTCCAGTGTTCTGTCACCCTTACAGGAAAAAAAAAAATCCTCCTCAGGCTCACATGGAACCTCCTATGCCTCAGCTTCCACCCATTGCCCCTTGTCCTGTCACTGGGCATCACCAAGAAGAGGCTGACTCCATCCTCCTGGCACTCACCCCTTAGATATTCATAAACAGGAATGAGGTCACCCCTTAGTCTCCTCTTCTCCAAGCAGCACAGCCCCAGCTGCCTCAGGCTCTCCTCATAAGGAAGATGTTCAACTTCCTTAATCATCTTTGTGGCTCTGTGCTGGACTCTCTCAAGCAGCTCCTGTCCTTCTTGAACTGGGAAGCCCAGAATTGGACACAATAGATCCCTTCCAACCCATTTCATTAGGCCTCTCTGCTGTGTGATGGAAGGGGAAGGATGAAAGCTTCATCCCTGGGCAGCTCTGTTTTTGAACAGCAATTACTGGCAAGGAAGAGGCAAACCCTGCATTCCTCGGTGAAGGAATCCGGATGATGTCACCTCCTGCCTAGTGGCAGGAGCATTCCTGCCTTCCTCAGCTCCCTCTGGGCAGCCCCTGCCTTTGCTACAAATATTTGTTTTGGCTCAATTTTTGGAAGCTTCCCATTAGAAGGAATAACAGCAGGATGGACTCTCCTACTGTAAGGCTTGTCTCTGCACCAGCACATCAGCACAGGCCACAGGTTAATGGAGGTTCACACACAGCAGCCAGAAGTTTACTGCTAGTAGAAGAAGGGGGGTGGGGGGGGGGTGGGGGGGTGTTATTTTTTTCATATGTGGTGCAGCGTAGACTGAGAGATATCACAGACCTCCTAAAAGAGAAGGTTTGCTGCTCCCCTGAACCAGTTTCAACCAGATTTGCTCAGTTTTCTAGCATGTGTATCCTGTTTGGGAGCTTGCAGCTGTGCCACTAATAAATGCAGCTTTCCCTCTTTCCCTTTCTAGGAGGATACACCTAGTATTTAAAGATGGGTCCAAAGCATGTCCAAAGAAGGGCAACAAAGCTGGTGAAGGGCCTCTAGGCAAATGTCTTGTGAGAAGCATCTGAGGGAACTGGGGTTGTCCAGTAGTTGTGGAGAAAAGGAGGTAGAGGGGAGACCTTCTGGCTTCTTACAACTCCCTGGAAGGAGGTTGGAGCCAGGTGGGGGTTGGTCTCTTCTCACAGGTAACAAGTGACAGGATGAGAATAAATGGCCTGAGGTTGCCCCAGGGAATGTTTAGGTTGAACAATATTAGGAAAAATTATTTCCCCCAAAGGGTTGTCAAGGCCTGGACCAGGCTGCCCAGGGGAGTAGTGGAGTTCCCATCCCTGGAGGGATTTAGAAGCCATGGAGATGTGGTGCTTGAGGGCCATGGTTTAGTGGTGACCTGGCATTAATGGTTGGACTTGATGATCTTATAGAATCCTTTTGGTAGGATGAGAAATTTGATTCCAGAAGGATGTTTAAAGCAAGACAGGATCTTTCCTAATCAATTATCTTGGAATAAAGCACCCTTTTGCCTGGAAGGAGAGTCCCAGCAGATGTCTCTAGGAAAAGGGTTGCAGGGGTATGGAGCAATTGTGGGGAGATGGGGAGGCAGGACCATGTGCAGTGTAGGGGATTCATCCTCAAATGGAAAAGATCTTTCTTAGTATCCTCCAAGGCTGATTTTAAGTACTTGGGTGGGATTTAGTTGCCTAAACTTGGGTGTTCAACCCTGCTTGGAGCTAAGCTAAACATCTGCCCAACCTCTAAGGGCTGGTCTGGGACACAGCTCAGTTTCCACCTCCTCTAAATTTCACTACATGATATCAGGAACCAGGAGACCAGAAGCATTCCTTGGCCAAGATACAGCATCCTCTTGCAACACCTTCTTGCTACTTCACATTTTTAACTATCCTTAAAAAAACATAGAATCACAGAATGGTTTGGGCTGGAAGAGACCTGAAAGATCATCTAGTTCCAACCCCCTGCCATGGGCAGGGACATCTTCCACTGCAGCCCACTGTTCGCCCACTACTTCTTAGCACCTGTGATGCTGGAGGAGGAAAGATGGACACAACCACAGGGATCAGGAACTGATCATCAATTGGATATCATGGCAGATGGATGAATTGCTCCTTGTGCCCCATTATTGGCATCTTTAGAAGACCAGCCTTAGCCCTCAGCAGCAGGTCTACTGGGAGAAGGACAGTCCTTCAGTGGAAAATGTTAGAGGAGCAGGGTGAGGTTTTTTGATTTTTTTTTGTGAGACATCTGTGAGGTTGGATGCTCCAAATTCCACAGATGCTGATGGGAGCTCATTGAAGTCACTGATTTTACTAAGCCATGAGTTACACCACTGAGCTCCTCACAACGCTGCCACGAGGGGAGTGATGGGGGTGGGAGTGAGCTGCTTCGTTATCTCTGGTACAAGGTATTGCCCTGTAGCTGGGTGTGTGGAGGAGCTAGTTGGTGACAAAAAAGCACATTTAAGCAATTGGATTTGGAGGTTTCCCAAGCTGATGCCTCTTGCATCTGCTAAACATCTTGTTCTGCCAGGTCAGGGAGGCTGTGAGCATGGACAGGAGCCCCAGGCATCACGCCCTGGCTCTCTTGGTGCCAAGTATGTCCTTCATTGGCACAACAGCTAAATCTGGATGGATCCCCACTGTGCTGAGGGGTGAAATCACCTCTCCTTCCCTGTGGGGACTGCAGGCTGCAGCAGCAAGGCAGAAGGCCAAGGATTTCATACAGCAGCCCAAGCCCTATATTGACCTTTTTCCTCAGCAGGGCTTTCAGCACCACTTCCATGTTTCTAAGCCCCAGTGATAAAAGGCTTCAGTCAAGGTCTCAAACCATATATAAATTGCAACCTGCCAACAGAAACAGCCTAAATCTGTCCCTGTAAATCCCTCAGTGGAGTTCACCCTCACCAGAACTAGGAAAACCTACTGAAATGGCTCAAAAAGCACCCTGAGATGGCAGGAGGCTCCACAGTGACACGATGGAGAAGGAAGAGAGATGTGTGGTGCAAAAGCTTGCAAGAAAGCAGCTGCTTGGAGCAGAGCTTCTGCCTTGTCCTCCCAGCTCAGGAGCTCCAGCATCCCTCTCTGCTATAACCTTACTCATAGCTGCTATCTTGCAAACCATCTTCAGAAGTAACCTGTGGAGACCAGCAGTGTCCAAAACCAGTGACCAAAACCTCCTGCATTTGCTACCAGAGCTTCTGTAGAGTAGTTTCTAAGAGTCCTCTTGTCCAACTGCCCTGCAGTAAGCAGGGACATCTTCAGCTAGAACAGGTTGCTCAGGTGACCTTGAATGTCTCCAGGGATAGGGCCTCCACCCACGTACCTGGGCAATCTGTTCTACCACCCTCAGAGTAAAGAACTTCTTCCTGATGTTTCTCTGATCTCCAGACAGAGAGAGCCTCAGCAACATTCAACAACCCAGAGCAAACCCTACAGCAACCCAGAAAGCTGAGGAGGGGCAGGTCTGGAGCAGCCCCATACAGGGACCAGCCCAGCTCTTGTCTTCTTGCCATGGGTCCTACCTGCCAAAAGACCAGCAGTGCTGCAGCACAGCTGGCATCAGCCCCAGGCCAAGGGAAAAGGCAGAGCCATCATCCCCTTCTCCCAAAATCATGGCAGCACAAATCCATCCCACTACCCCAGGGATGTTCAGGAGAGCTTTGCTCTCACCTCTGCACTCACATGGGTGTGCTGAGGAGGTCTCCATACCTTGGCTGCAGCAGCTGCCCATCTCCTGCTTCACCAAAGCAGCACTCCCCACTGCACCCTGAGTCCTGTGCAAAAGTCTCTTCAGTCAGGAGCTGAGGCTGCAGCTGATCTCTTCTCACCCATCTCTCCCTGCCCCACAGCAAGAAAAATGCTTTGTCCAGGGAGTTTGCAGCCTGAGAGTGACCACCTCCTGCAAGCCAAGCCAAGCACACAACAAAGCCCCATTGAAAGGCAGCCTTCCTCCAGTGCCCTTGGAGAAGTAGCTACATGAGCAGCTCCTCCCAGCTGCTCCAGCAGCTGGAGCATGGCTCCAGCCAGCAGGCTGCCCCATAGCCCCAGCAAAACTAATTGTGGCATCTCAGATGACCTTAAACACCTACATGTCAGCAACCACAACCAGTCTGTGGGGTCCAGCTGCTGGGGTCAGCACAGGGTCCTAGTAGTCCTGGGAGACCCAAACACAAGTCCAGAAGCCACACTATCAAATGAGGTTGTTTCTGCAAGAGGGATTGCTCTGCGACGCCCACAGTGTCACCTTTTTCTTCCTCCCCTCCCCTCCTCTTCTCCACCATCCCTTCGTTTTTATTAGCTTAATCTGTCTTGACTTCAAACTCTCCAGAGTTGGAGCTGGCTCATATCTTCCCCGGAGCCACGAGGTGCTCCCACCACACCGATCACAAGAGGGGAGCAAAGGGCTGCTCTCCTGCTGCAGAAAGCCCCTGAGGGGCCTGCCAGCACTTGCATGGGCCACTGGGTCACCCAACCACTGCCAGGGTGAGAGAGACACGATCTGCTCTTGCATCATGTCACTAGAGAGTGGCTTCTCCCTGGGGCAGGGGGGAGCTGCCTGCACTGGAAAGGAAACAAGGACATTGGTCTTGTAGTAGACCCAGTTAACTATTTCTGTCTGGGAATGTAGAGGAAAGGGCTGGGCAGAGCAGGAGCAGCACCATTGTCCTGACAGGAAGAAAAAAATAAAGAGATAATAAAAACCTGCCTGGAGGAATTTGGCTCAGGCTCATGTTTGAACCACCATCAGCTTTCAAACAGAAGCTTCCGGACCCACAGCAGGGGGTGGAGAACATCATTTAAGGTCATTGGTTGGATTAATTCTGCACTGACTCAGGAAAAGGGATTTAAGCACCCAAAGATGTCCAGGACCAGTGACTGGAAGTCAAGGCACATTTCTGGACCCTTTTCCTGTGCTTTTCACAGAATCACAGAATGTTAGAGGTTGGAGGGGATCTCCAGAGATCATAGAGTCCAACTCCCCTGCCAGAAGCAGGATCACCCAGGGGAGTCTGCACAGGAATGCATCCAGGCAGGTTTTGAAACCCTTAGAGAAGGAGACTCCACAACACCCCTGGGCAGCCTGTTCCAGTGCTCTGTCACCCTCACTGTAAAGAAGTTTCTCCTCATGTTGAGGAGAAACATGAGGAGAAAATGTTCCAGTCTGTACCCATTGCTCCTTGTCTTATTGCTGTGCACCATCGAAAAGAGATTGGCCCCAGCCACTTGACACCCACCCCTCTCACATCCCCTCTCAGCCTTCTCTTCTCCAGACTAAACAACCCAAGGGTTCTGTCTCTCTTCATAGGGGAGATGCTCAAGTGCCCTAATCATCCTTGTGGCTTTCTGGTGAACTCTCTCCAGCATGTCCCTGTCTCTCTTGAATTGGGGAGCCCAAAACTGGACACAGTATTCCAGGTGTGGTCTCACCAGGGCAGAGTAGAGGGGAAGAACCTCCCTAGACCTCCTGGACACGTTTCTTGATGCACTCTAGGATACCATTGTCCATTAATATGCCATCAGCCAGCTGCTCACGCATCCTGCCTGTGGCTCACTGCTTTGCTGTCCTCCAGCTCAAGTTTGAAAAGCACTTTGCACATTGCAGACACTCTTGTAAAGCTCTTGGCCAAGTGTCTGTTTGAGAAGGTCTTAAAAGTTGTGGTCAGAAATAACAAAGCAATGAAGAAATGCAACGTCAGGAGACACCAGGATCACTCAGATGCTTCTCAAAGTACACAATGAAGAGAAAAGAGGTAAACAGAAAAGTTCAGCTGGACACCAAACAAAAACGTCTCCATGACAAACACTGGCACAGAGAGCTGATGGAATCTCCACCCTTAGAGATAACTCAACTGGACAGGGCCCTGGGCAGCTTCACCCAACATCAAACCTGGCCCTGCTCCATGATCTCCTGAGGTACCTTCAGCCACTGTAGCTCTGTAGTTATACAACTCATGCTTGTGATTCCCATCAGTACCTCCTTGCCCAACATCTCCCACACCTCTGCACTCACAAAAAGGTGGCATCATCCCTAGCAGACTGCTCTGTCCCTGACTCAGCAAGGAGACAGACTACTGTCTGTCCACAGAAGAGGCTGTGAAGGTCTCAGAGGATCTCTTCTGAGACCTGCAGGATGCAAATTGTCCTGTACATAGCCACATTGTGCCCTAGGGACAGCCCAGGACACCTGGCAAGCAGTCCCAGGGTTCTCACCTTCTGGATAAGCAGTCAGAAAGCTGATTGACCACCCCACAACACTACAAAATGCCACCAGGCCCCTCTGCAGAGCCAGGGAGGTAAACAATTAGCTCTGACAATGTTGGAGGTGAAGGAGTTAGGAGACAAACACAACTTACCTCCACATCTTAATTAATGCACAGGATAGGGCTTCTTGTTTTCTATCTATTTCCCCTGTCTTCTACTGCTACAAGCCCCAAGTTCTGATGATGATAAGCTCCAACTCCACACCAGCTCCTCTCTTTTCTGTGTTCTTGGCAGCAAGGAGCAGAAACCACGGCAGTTTACGTGACAGATCACCACGACTGCCAAGCAACAGACCAGGTCAAAGGGATCTGGGCAGCCTTAAAAATGACCCTCGAGCTGGTTGGGTGAACCTTGGGTGGAAAAGCTCCAAACAAACCATAAATTATGGGAGAGGAGAGTCCTCTGCAGCGCTGGGACCTGCAGAATTAGGGTGCACGGCGTGGTCCACCTCTGCAGTGCGTTACTGGGGAAGGAGGGGTTTCCTTGTTACACACCAAAAAACTTCTTCTGGTATTTTGGTCTTGGACAACACCCAAGGATTTTCTCAGAAATAGCTCTCATAGCTTGCAGGAGGAGAAGATGCAGATTCCCCACCACCTCCATGCCCCTTTCCCCAGTTCCCACCCATCTGTGACTCACTTGAGCCAGGGCTGCATTTCATTTCCTTCCTCCAGCTTTCCAAGGAGGCCTTGGACAGAGGCCGGGTTGCCCTCCTGTGGCATTTAAAGGTAATTTGGGTGAAAGGAGAAGATGCCTGAGGCCTCCTGAGACTTAAGAGTTTAGGGTATGGGGGTATTCACACATACCCCTCCCAGGAGATGGCACGGCTTTCTTCCATTAAGCACAGTTTAAATACATTTATTAAGCCAAGCTCCTGTGCTTGGGGCATTTTGAGATGGGAGGAGAGATCTCCCAAGGTATGGGTGAGAAATGTCTCCCTACCACATACAGGGCTCAGCATGGACCAGAAGGAACCTTCCAGCCCCACTCTCTGAAGATCCCTTTGGACAAATGATGTTTGCAACCAAGTTGGCTATAACTGTACCAGTGATGTGGGGGTAGGAGAGACATAGCCAAGGGTCACCCAGCCACCACAAGGCAGATCTTAGGGTTTTAAGGAGGGTGGAACAAATAAAGGAAATGCAACAGCATCTCTATATGACCTTCCTTTAAGGACCTGGAGGTGCTGATGAGGGTATAAGCAGGAGAAGAAGATCCCACCCCAGAGGAGCATCCTGTGTGTTTGGTAGCCAACAGGAGAGTTTTCCNAGGGCTTGTGCTCGAGGCCTCTGAAGCTGTCAAGGAGCTCCTGCTGGTGGTGATGCTGCTGAGCCACTGCCCTCCCCATGCCTCAGTTCCCCCAGCTGAGCAGGAGAGAAAAAACCCTTTGTGAGGTGCTTTGAGATGCAAGGATGTGTGCTCACATCCTTGGATATCATCTAAAATCAATACAAAAGCACCTTACAGAGAACATGAACTTATCAATGGACCTTTTGTCCATGGCTTGGAGATGCCAGCTGCAGAACTGCATCTTCTGCTGGGGTGAGCTCCCACATATGCTGGTCTCTGCCCATGCTTTACCTTTAAAAACCAGCTGCTGATGCATGAGCTGATGCTCCAAAAGCAAGCAGGCTGCAGACCCTAAAGCATGTCTCAGAAACACAACCCAAGGGATCAAGAGCAGGACTAGCAGGAAAACCAGACCATGAAGCATCTTCTTCCCCCCACCTCTGGTGCCCTGAGATGGGAAGGAAGTTTGGGATGGGGGCTGGACAGAAGGTCCCAGAGCACACAGGGGTTTTCGTCAGGAAAAAGCTAAATTATCAGTTGTTTCACTGATTTTGGTTGAACAATGCCTTTAAGATCATCAAGGCCAACCATTAATCATAGAATCATAGAATAGTAAGGTTGGAAGGGACCTCAAGGATCATCTAGTTCCAACCCCCTGCCATAGGCAGGGACACTTAACCTGACACTATCGACTCCACCACTGACTCATGTCCCTCAACATCACATTTCCACATCTTTCAAACCCCTCCAGGAATGGTGACTCCACCACTTCCATGAGTTGAATCCCTCACTCCCTGGAGGTGAAACTCCACTGCCCTGCACAACAGGGGATGATTTATGCCGGCATGAAGTGAGCACAAAGCGAGGCCAAATAGGGATGTTTTGTCTCTCCCCATCAGCAGGAAAGGCAGCAGGAGGACGTGGGGACCTGGCAAACACATTCCTCAGCCCAGAGATGGGGAAAAGATAGAAAATGAAGAGCAGGAGAGAGCAGAGTGGGAGCAGAGGTGGACCCAAGCAGAGGGAGGGGGGTCTGTGAAGTGCTGGGAATCAGCCAAATTAAAGCCATCTGCTGAAACATCAAAATAAAGCAGAGAAGAGAGGGAAAAACCCCACCAAACAAAAAGTAACATACGGAGAAGCTTTGGGCTCAGTCCTTCGCCAAAAGGTCCCATCCTTCCCCGCCGCGGTGCGCAGAGCTGCAGGCAGTGCCCCGTCAGCTCCCCAGCTGCTGTTTGTCCTCCCCTCCTATTCCTTCCAACCCAGCTCTTCCCCTGCACCAGCCTGCAGACGATGACGTGGAGACCTCCACCAGGGAAGCTTCCCGAGACGGGAGAAGCTCCTCCAAGTCCGATGCTGCAAACTCATCCTTCCCTGGGACACCAAAGATTTATTTCCCTTCCTTTTTGGATTTCATTTGCTTATAAGCACACAAACACACACAAAAAGTCCAGGAAGAACAATGTGGTGCTGATTTCACGAGCCAAGAGCTATGCTTAAGGGGAGAAAGAATAATCAAATAATTGAAACTGCTAATAATAGCAAGCAGAGAGCTCCTGGGAGCAGGAGAGGCGGAAAGCAGAGGTGTTGCCACGGGATAAGAACAGCTTCCTTCTTGTCTGAGATTTCTTTTGCCTTCTGATCAAACAGAGAGTGAAGCAGAAAGGGAAGTCTCTGAAAACTCAGCCTCTCCTCACAGCTACAGTGATACTCTCCAGCAACACTAACTTCCTTTGGTTTTCTCCCACCTCTTTCTTCCCCCCCCGCCCCATGTTTAGGTCCAAAGGACCATTCCAAACCAGTCTTCATGGCTCCAGTTTCATGTTTTCAGTATTTTATGGTCTCTGGGTGCTTCTGCCAGCCTCATTCCAAGCCCTTCCTTCATCCCTCTGCTCCCTTCCCACCCCTGTTCTGCCAGTCAGGGGAACAGCTGGAAGCATCACTCTGCTCTGCAGACAACAGCTGGAAGAGAAAACAGCTGGAAGGGGACAGAGGGGACATTTTCCTCCCTGCTTAGCCCCTCCTGCTTTCTGCCAGAGGGTTTTGCCCCCACACAGGTCTCTGCTTGAAGACGGGGGGGGTGATGTTACCCCACACTCCAACACCACAAGGGTTTAAATCATGGCCCGTCTGGAGGCTGCAACCTTTGGCATGCTGTTGGCTGCTCCTTGGTGTTGCCAGCTTGCGTGATTTTATGGCTGATCTCACAATAATTGATGTTTTTCTTAAAGGCCCCATGCTACCAGGAGAGATTTGGAGTTGAGGAGGTCAAATCAGAGAGGTTTTGCTCTCTGCTATTAAAGAAAACCTTCAAAACTTCACAAATCCAGTACGAAGATGATCCTAAACCTTTAAATCCAGTGGCTCTTCAATCTCCTAATCCTACAGCAACCCAGTGCATGTTCCTCAGCACTTCTTAAGTAGCATCCACCATGTGAAATGACTCAAAATAACTTATTTTCCCTGATTTTAAAAGCTGTTGTTGCTCCCCAGCACAGCTGGGATATGGCAGCCAAGTTCTCATCCTCTTACTTAGTTTTTCAAGTGTGTTTTTTCTCTCCAGCTGCTTTCAGAGTGGAATGAGCTGGGAAACAGCCTGGCTGACCATGCAGAGGGAACATGTTCCCAGGAGGGGTTTTCAAGAGGAAAATTATCTCCTAGGATGCTCCAGGGATGGAGGAGGAGGGAGAAGGGAGGCATCGCCTCAGCGCCAGCTCCTGCAGCTGCTGCTGCCCTTGATACAGTCACAAGGCAAAACCTTCAGCCTAAATTGAAGGTTTTCAAACAGATTTTGAACAAGAAACCACTTAAGGAAATCCTTTTGTAGGTGCCTGAATGGAAAACAACTTTTGATGAGCTCCTAAAAAATCCTAGCCTTGCTCTGTTTGGGACCTGGAGCCAAGTCTCCTTCGGCCTGGTTTAAAGCAAAACCCTGGATCCAAAATTTAAAGGAGCTGCCTAGAATTTGAGTGGAGTTGGATTTAGAATCATAGAATGGTTTGAGTTGGAAGGGACCTTAAAAGATCATCTGGTTTCAAGCCCCCTGCCATGGGCAGGGCCATCAGTTCTGTAATTTAAGCATATATTTAACACAAAATGTTTTACAGGCATAAAACTGAGATCTCTCAAAGTCAACATTCTAAATATAGGAAATACATCAAAATACATTAAATATTATGTATATATATATATATAACTTGATATATATTCAAATATATTGCAAAGGTCAATGAAGGAGTGACATCTGCCCTCCAGGATGAGGAACAGAGCATCATTTGTCCCCAGATCCTCATTTTCTCCCCACCAGTGACAACCCCAGAGCCATACCTTTCACAGCCAGGAAAAAAAGGTGCGTCTGAGCTGCGGGTCCTCACCGCATAACCAGAGACCTTCCCGGGGGGAGAAGCCCTGCAGCAGCACCACCAGCCACAGCCCTGCAACAAAGCCAAGGAGGAGGTGATTATTCCCCGGGCATCTCTCTGCCAGGCACAATACGGCAGCGTTTCAGTGCCCATGCTCAATGCTGTCATTGTCCCCTCTGGAGCCGTGGTTCCTGTGTGTGGTGGTACAGGGTGAAGCTTCTGCTCTTCTGCAAGCTCCCAAAAGGCTTCATCCTACCACTGGAGAGGACCAGGAGACTTTGCTCTTGTCCTAGGGTGGGTTAACAGATCTGGGGAACAGGAGAGATCTCACTTTTGCCTTGCCAAGGCTGTTATGCTATTGCCTGGTATGAGGCTCCTACAAGAGAGGAAGGAAATAGGATCTTAGCTCAAGTGCATCAGAGGAACAAAGGTGATGGGAAAATTGGGCTAAGACCATAGAATCACAGAATGGTGAAGGTTGAAAGATTTTCTAGTCCAATCCAGTGCCAAAGCAGGGTCACCTAGGGCAGGCCACACAGGAACACATCCAGGCAGGTTTGGGTGTTGACAGTGTTAAAAGACCGGGATGTTCCAGATGGTCCTTTCCAGAGGTTTTGATCTGAATCCTGCATCCAGTGTAAGAGCACTCTGAGGACAGAGAGAAGGTCCTGTGGCAGCTGCCACACTGGTCAGGGCTAGGGGATGGGATGCATGCGAGGAGACTGACTTGGGTCTGATCTTTCAGAAGAGAGAAGGGAAGTCCTTTTTGATAAACACAGCTCTTAATAGGTGCGTGGAGAGAAAGTGGAGTCAGAGGCATCCAGGGATCAGAGAGGTATCAGGTTTGCTGCAGCTGAGATGATGAGAAGGCACAGAGGAAGATCCTACCTGTCTTTAGAAACACCAGAAACTGCTGCAACCTCAGTAAAACTCCTTCTCTACCACCATGGTGGGCAGGACCAGGGCAATCAGGCTGGATTTCAGTGATAAGAACAAAGAGCCCAGAAGCTCTATCACAGTGCCTCCTGTTTTCTTTCATTCCTACCCGGCTGGAGTTTGCAGACTAGATGCTGGTCCTGAAGCTGATGGCCCCAAGAAGCAGCAGCACCCATCCTTTGGAAGGCAGATGGGATGAAGAAAGCATAGTGCAGCCAAATAAAAAAAAAAAAAAACAAACCAAGAACAAATTATGTGTGGAAAAGCTGCTGTGATGGAGCTCGGTTGCACCCCAGGGGTGCTGGCAGAGTGTGCAGGCAAAGCTTGGAAGCCCAAGGCCATGAGGAGGGAGCAGAAGGGATGCTCAGGCCAAGTTTGAAGCCAGAAGGATGTCCATGCTGGCTGAGATCTCTGTAGGCACTACGCCTTGCTGGCCTCTGCAGGTCAAGCTACTGTAATAATTAGCAATCAGATACTGGATCAATGAAACATGTGAGATCATCCTCCACGCTCAAGGGAACAGGGCAATTCCCCTCCAGAGTGGGCAGTGACACCAGTGTGCCCACTCCACCTGGATCTGGGTGTTGTTTTTCACTCTCTGCAGTCCAAGTCACCATGTCACAGAATGGTTTGAGTTAGAAGGCACCTTAAAGATCAGCCTTCAGCAACCTGGTCTAGTGGGAGGTGTCCCTGCCCATGGCAGGGTGGTTGGAATGAGATGATTTTCAAGGTCCCTTCCAACCCATTCTATGAATCTATGAATCTGTTCCTGCTTCCTTTCATGCCTAGGGAAGAGATAAATCAAGGGTCAGAAGAGGGATGTCTCCCTGACTCCACAAGCACCCGGTTGTACCAGTGGCCGCCGCATGCGATCTGAATTGCAGATGGCTTCTGGCAATTTACGAGGTCACAGTTGCTCTGGTCAGGAAAAGCCAAGCCTGGGCTGGATTCCCCATTTTTGGCCCAGATTTTTGGATCCTGGGAGCAGGGCTGGGCTGTAGAAGTGGAAAACAGGGCGTTGGTGGTGGTGTTTCACCCCAGCTGGTGCTTCTCACTGTGCATGCCACCCCGCCTGGAGCCGGTCGGGCATATGGATCGGCGTCCCGCGCTCTCCAGGGATGACACAGTTGCACATCCAGTCGATGAGGCTGACCCAAATGCAGCACTCAGAAAGGAAGGCACGGCCCAGCTCCTGGGCTGGCTGCTGGGGTGGCTCTTATCCTCAGGAAGCTGCTGGAATTGGAGATGGCATGACTCCTACAAGCACCTTGGAGCATCACCTACTGAAGGGATGCTCCTCAGTCCCCCATTCTGGAGAGAAAACTCACTCCTGCTCCACAACTTGCTTTCCAGCAGCAGCATGGTCAGGGAGAACAAGCCCCAAAGGAGTGATCTTTTGGCCGAGGAGTGCTGACACAGGTTGGGTCAGGTCCTTCCAGGGTTATTAGCTATTGTGGTTAAAGGAACCTACCTGTCGCAGGTGTTGGTGAATCTCAGTGTGAGGCAGCAGCAGCCAGCACGTGCTGGTCACCTGGCTGTCCTGTGGGAGAGCACATGAAGGGCACAGGATCATAGAATTGTTTTGGTTGGAAGAGACCTTTAAGATCCTTGAGCCAAATCACTAACCCAGCACTGGCAGGTTCACTAAACCATGTCCTTCAGCATCACATCTACACACGGGCAGCAGCTTCTCCAGGCAAGAGCCACATTCCCCAGCATAAAACCAATCTCAGCTACAGCTCTCTTCAAAACATGCCCATAATCCATCATGGTTGAATTCCTCAGCTAGGGAAAGCCATCTCCAGCTCACCAAGCCCACTTCTCTCCTGCCCCTGTAGGCACAATCCCCATCTGAAGATAGCCACTTATACCTGGCTTGTAAAATGCCAGAGGAGTTTGCACTGTGGTAGAGCTGGGGAGCACCAGCAGGCACTGGGTGTAACAGAACAAAGTAGTTTTCCCAGAAGAACTGGTAACTGGTGGCTTCAGATCCCACTCCAGGGAAGTCAGGTAGCACTAACCCCATTGAAGTGCAGAACAACCTCTCCAGAAGGACCTAAATGCACGCAAAGAGCCCAGGTTGGCTTCCAATGAGGCTTTCCCCCTGCCAATGACTACTTCTGGCAGCGCTTAGGTGGCTGTAGCCACAGCTCTACCCATCACATGCCATCCTCATGCACCAACACAAACATGTCCCATCACACTTTCACACTCAGGATGCTAAATCCCAGTGTTCACAAAGCTGGACACCAAAGAGCAAATCAAGAGACCATCGTTAGTCCTACTTTTTTCCTGGTTCCTCATTTTACACTCCAGCCACCCAATTATTTCCCAGGCTGGCTCTGCCCTGCAGTGCCTTTTTGCATGGAAGCAAGCATGAAAAATCAGGGCTGCCTCCAAAAGGACTGAGATGCCAAGAAAAGCCACAGCAAGGGCAAGTCTCTGGATCATGGGATCATCAGGAAGGGAGGAGTGATGCTGGAAGGAGCCACAGATGGATGGGCTTCGGACTAATTTTGACTGCTTGAAGCTACCCTGGAGTGTGGTTCCTTTTCTTGACTTCCCCCAAAATGATGAGAGGTGATGGAGTCTCCCTCTCCAGAGACATTCAAAATCTGCCTGGACTTGTTCCTGTGTGACCTTCTCTAGGTGAACTTGGCTTGGCAAGGGGGTTGGACTCAATCTCCAGAGGTCCTTCCAACCCCTGCCATTCTGTGATCTGGGCACTGGCTTTGGGGATTCCCTACCCTCGTGCATCCCTGCATGATGTCCTTCCCAGGCAGTATCTGTGTCCTTGAGTCAACAACGAGGTCACTTCTGCATCTAAAGCCACCACCAACCCCATGTTTGTCCCTTGAGGGGGTATTTATTTTTATCCCTTGAAGGGATGCATTTTACTTTTTTTGGCACCAGCTCCAGTTGGGGTCAGCCCCTGGCAAATTTTACCCCAACTTTTCCCTGGCATGGTTCCTGATACCATCCCACCTACTCTTCTCATGAAGATGAACATTCTCCCCTTGGCATCTTTCTGCTCCTGCAGGGATGGAGGATGAAGTGCTGCCATGCTTCCCTAAGCATCTCATGGCACTGAAAGAAGCTGAAATCTGTCTGATTTCATCCTAGTCTGATGAAACAGTAAGGAAAAAAACCCCAAACACTGCAACACAACAAAACCTTCTCTTTTCCTGTAAGCAACAGGACAAGCCCATCCTTTCACTTAGGGGTACCCCAAAGTGGAGCAATCAGCATCTCAACTGGAGTCACAGGCATGCTCAGGGGGAGAAATCCATCCCCACAGTCCCATGGGGCCAGGTGATGACATTTTTGAGACAGCCAAGTAAACCCACATCTGACAGCTCTAGCTCACTCTCATCCTTCATCTCACCCATCTTCCTCCCAGAATGCCCCCAGCCTGTTGGTTGGCACATTCAGCACCACCCTGCCTGGAAGATCTCCTAGGTGAGAAATCAGGTTCCCCAGAATCAGCATCTTTAATCACAGAAAATCCCTGGGCAGGAAGACTCCTGCACCCCCACTTTGCCATGGTCTGATCCCTCAATCCTGCTCCCCAATGTGGAGACACCTTTTGTGGTCACGCAGGACCCTTAATTTGGTGGCTGCCACAACCACAGTGCTAAGCACAGTCTCTGCGTGCCCCAGGGACACTAGGATGGCTGCATCTCTAACGAGCCAGTATGGAAAACAAGGATCCACAAAGGCATTTCTCTTTGCAGATGCAATTCATGGAATAGATGCCCTACTTTTTGAGGATGCAGCTGAGGAGCCGCAGCATCTCAACAGGTGCCTTCACCCAGCCAGTTATGACATTTGACAGGCAGCACAGTCCCCACAGTCCCTCCAAAACACCGAAGCACCCAGAAACACCTCACGGAAGATGCTCAACAGCCGTTATCACCCACCTGGTGACCAGCCTGGCTCCAGGAGCCTGCTCCCAGGCCCTCCACCACTCACGGTCACCCGATGGCCACCTGTCACCTCGCATTAGCGCCGGGCATGCAGGCGTTCAGCACTGCGCTCCGGCAGCCGCTCAAAGCAGGTCACCTGCTGCAGGGTGGGCTCTTCAGGTCTCCCCTCTCTGTTGCCACCAGAGAATGGGGACGCAAATTATCTAAACGACCTTTTTTTCCCCTCAATTTCCAGGCGCCGGTGATGCTGTCACACTGCTGATGCATTATACCTTCCCTTTCCCAGGTCCCACTCACCTCTCCTGGAGGCTGGGCTCGGGGCTGGCGGCCACACGGGGTCTTGGGGCGTTAGCAGGAGGGTTGAGCGGGCAGCAGCTGGGCACTTCCATCTGGTGACAGCACCACAAGTCCCACGCGGTGGCTGGAGACCACCAGACTGAAGTCAGCACCGTGTCCCGCACCTCGGCGTTTTACAGCTCCACGGCGCCCAAGCTCTGCGCTTTCCTTCTGTCACTTCTGCCCCCTAGAGGGGGCAGGTCCCCACTGCAAGCGCGTCCCTGCCCCTCAAAAGGGCGAAACCCCGCGGTTCACAGTGAAAACATCACTTGCGCCACAGAGGAGCCTGGGCAGAGCTTCAGCCCTTCAGGATGGGGAACGCCAGGTGCTATGAAGCAACCAGAAACATTTCTGGGGAGCATTTTCATAGATTCGTAGAATTGTTTTGGTTGGAGAAGACCTCTAAGATCGAGTCCAACTGCTGACCTAACACCACGATGGCCATGAAACCATATCCCCACATGCCATTTCCACACATTTCTTAAGCACCTCCAAGGACAGCGCCTTCTCCACCTCCCAAAGCTGCCACTATTTCCTGGTGGTTTAACCAAAATGAGAATTCATGTGAGTAAAAATTATTTCAGAGTCTTATCTAGGAAACAGACATTGAAAACAGCCCAAGGGAAATCAGTGATGAACATCATCAAATGCTCCTTCTGAATGCAAACAAGGTGCTGAAAGGTTTGCTGAGGTCTGGTTCTGCTTGCTGGTGTCCACAACATGGAGGGTGTAGCTTGATAGATTGGGTGGTGGTTACGTGGACTGAGAGGGACTAAGCTTGCCAAAGCACAGCAGATGGGTAAAGTGGAGAGATGGGATACAAAGAGGGTAGAAGGCAAGAACTGAATGTAAAATACAAGCCTGGCCTGGTAAGACATGACTTGGAAGAGAAAAGCATAGAATCACAGAACCCTTTTGGTCAAAAAAGACTTCTAAGATCAAGTCTGACCATTCTCCAAGTCCACTGGGTCTGCTGCTAAACCCTCAGCACCACATCTCTGCATCTTTGAAAAACCTCCAGGGATGGGGATGGAGCCAGTGCCTTATGAGCCTATTCCAAACCACCACAGCCTGGCACTTCATGATGCAGCTGTTTATGGTCTGCACAACACCAGCTCGATTCGGGTTTGGTTTGTGAGGACGCAGCTAGAAGTTGCCTGTGGGATGGCAGCTCTGCTGGACTGCCCAGTTCTTGAGGATCAAACACAAACCATCTGCATCCTCCAGAACAGGTTCTGGATCAAGTGATCTCTTGAGTGGTTGTTCCTTCCTTGCAGCCCACAACTAAGTCAACCACCTGGAGGTACTTGAGATGACACCAATCATTTCTCTCCCACTCTCCTCTGGTGAAGGTTGGGGTGCTTTGAGTATAGGGGCTCAGTGAGGAACCAGCCCTTCCAATAAGCTCATGATACAAGCTGGTAGAGGGCCAAAAGGCCCAGGAGTTACTTGAAAGCATCAATTTAAGGCTGAAGAAAGCTGAAGTGCAAAGCATCTTCCCCTGACACATCAGGCAAAGCTCTCCACATCTCAAGCCAGAGACCAGGATGAGGAACAGCTGCTGGATCAGATGGCTCTGTCCTAGGAAGAGGGATTTATTGCTGCACTCAAGCATATTAATCAAAAAGGCTGCAGAGCTCAGGAGGGAAGTATTTTCTCCCTCAACTTGTAGGTATCAGAGTATCTAAGAATCCACCTAAACTGAAGTGGGCCAAAGTAGTACACCTAAATGACAAGACTGCTGCCAGGATTGGCTGAGGAGGAGAAACTCACAATACTGTCCCATCAGAAAAAAGGCAGTGGATAGATCATATCCTGCCACCATTCCACCTTCTCCTCAAGGCTTACCAAACAAACCCATGTGCTCCCAAGGGCCACACAAGACACCACCAGAGAGGCTGAGAGCAGCAGGAACACCCCAAGGAACTGCAGCCAGATCTGCAAAAGGAAGCAGGAACCAGAGGGGCAAGAGGGTGCCAACGCTTGCAACAAGATGCGAGACACTGTCTGCAGGTGGAAATCTAAACACACGAGGTGAACCTCCTAAGCCTGACAGTTCCTCTGCCACCCTGTGGTACCCTTGGGCAGCAGATGCCACGTGGTCACTTCCCAACCATCTGCCCAAGGAACGAACCTAGGAGAGCCTGTGCTGGGCTTGTGGATAACAGAAACACAGATGTGACCAGGTTTTGTTTTCTTTCCTTTTAATAGAAACATCCTAGAGCAGCATGGGAGGAGGATCAGCCTACAGGGAATGTCCGTTGGAATAAAATGGTGCAATGTGCTTTGGGAATGATGTGCAAAGTTAAAATGTCCAAACAGCCTCAGCTCAAGACTTCCTGGATTCTTGGGTCTTCTGGATTTCCTGCAAGGAGATGAGGAAAACAATTGAGCACCTGCAGCTCTCTAAGAATAACTAACTCACAGTTTCATAGCTCTGAGGATCAGAAGCAATCATCTCCTCAGATAAGCTCCACAGCACCAAGCTCAGAGTTTACAGAAGAGCCTTTAAGGACAAGGCAAGGTTTGACTTGGAGGCTCTTCAAAAATAGCACATCTCTTCCACATTGTTTATTTTGTTCCTTACCCAGTATCATGCTGGATTACACAATCCCAGACTGCTGGGGATTGGAAGGACCTCTGGAGATGACACAAGCTAACCCACAGCAGTTTGCTCAGGATCACAATGTCCAGGTGGGTTTGGAATTGCTCCAGAGAAACAGACTCCACAGCCACTCTGGGCAGCCTGGGCCAGGGCTCTGGCACCCTCACAGTGAAGTTCTTCCTCATACTTGGATGGAACCCTCTGTGTTCCAGTTTGTGCCCATTCCCCCTTGTCCTGTCACTGTGCACCACTGACAAGTGTCTGGCCTGATCCTCTTGCCCCCCCACCCTTTAGGTCTCGCTGAGCATTGGTCAGATTCCCTCTCAGCCTGTTCTTCTCCAGGCTAAACAGCCCCAGGTCTGTCATCATTTCCTCCTCGCAGAGACCCATTTCCCACTCTTAGGCCACTGCTCCATCATCACTCACACAGGATCTGTGCTCAACACTCAGCAGCTCAAACCAGACTGAGTGTAGGCATGAAGTCACCTTTCAGTGGCTTCCTACAGACAGACCCTCACCTGCTCAGCACAGAGGTCAGGCCTGCCTGGGCAGTGAGGCAGAAAAGCCCTGAAGGACTCACCTCCAGGAGCACCTCCTTCAACTCAGAATAGGCTTTTTCCAAGTCATCATTAATGATGATCAGGTCAAACAGGCCAGGCTCTTTACCTGGGGAAGGAGAGGACAGAGGAGTTAGAGAACATTTCTACCATGTCATCTCTCATGTGTGACCAGAGCTCCTGGGCCATTTCAGTATTATTACTTCAGCCACTGATAAGGCTCTTCTCTGCCAACCACTTACCATAAATGATGCAGTTTGGTGCTCAGATCTAACTCAGCTCATGTCCAGCACCCCTTGGAGAATGTCAGATGGCATCTTTCAGGCCAGAAAAGGCCTTGTTGAGTCCAACAATTAACCCAGCGTTGCCAGGTCACCACTAGATTATGTCCCTCAGCACCACACATACAAGGCTTTGAAACCCCTCCAGAGACAGGGACTCCACCACAGCCCTGGGCAGCCTGTTCCAGGTCTTTACGACCCTTTCTGAGAAGAATTTTTTTCCTAATGCCCAACTTAAACCTCCCCTAGCACACCTTGAGGCCATTTCCTCTTGTCCTATCACTTGTTTCTTGGGAGAGGACACCAACTCCCACTAAGCTACAGCCTCCTTTCAAGTAATTGTAGAAAGCCAGAAGGTCTCCCCTCAATCTTCTTTTCCTCAGGGTGAACCACCCCACATCCCTGACAGCTCCTCACCAAACCTGTTCTCCAGACCCTTCACCAGCTTTGTTGCCCTTCTCTGGACACACTCCAGCCCATCAATATCTTTCTTTGAGTGAGGGGACCAAAACTGAACCCAGGAATCAAGGTGTGGCCTTACCACTGCTACGTACAGGGGGACAATGCCTGCCCTGGTCCTGCTGGCCACACTATTGTTAATGCAAGCCAGGATGCTGGTGGCCTTCTTGGTAACCTGGGCACACACTGGCTCATCTTCAGCTAGCTGTCGATCAACACCCCCAGGTCTTTCTCTGCTGGGCAGCCTTCCAGCCACTGTCCCCCAAGTCTGGAGCACTGCATGAAGTTGTTGTGATCCAAAACTTTCATGCAAAAAAACAGCTCCTGAATGTTTTGACCCAAAGCATTCATGCCAAATTTTCACCCCAAACTGGCTCCTAAATCCCCAACACATCCCCTCCCAGTGTGCACACCCCTCAAAGGTCCCTGGACTTACTAAGCTCCAAGTCTACACGAGCTGCAGTCAAACGCTTCTGTAAACTGTCTTCTGTCTCAGTCTTTCGGTCACGGAGCCTTTTTTCCTAAAGCCAAGGACAAACACATTCCAGAGATGCAAGCTCCAAACACTCTGAGCAGAAACCACCGCCCATCCCAGTGCTGTCTGCCATTTGCTGCTGCTGGCCACCATGGACATGTGAGATAACGCTCTGCAAAGGGTGAGGGACCTCACTGACAGCCCAGAGCAAACCAGAGGCCAAACTGAGTTTGAAGTCAAGACCTTCCAACCCAGAGCTCTGGTTCTCAGTCTCTTTTTATCCCCTTATCATTTGTTTGGTAGGAGGTTTTGGTGGTCTTCTGCTCTGTTGTTTTGTTTTCGCTTGCAGATAGTAATGGGAGACACAGTCTCTGCTGGGCTATGGTGTCTGGTGCTGTTGGCTTCCTTCTCCACAGACTCAACAAGAAACCAGACTGCCTGATCTATTTAGAGCAAGATAGATCAGGAACTGTCACCTTCATCACTTTGTACTACTTGCATGACTTCAGCAAGTCCACATCCCTCTCTGAACCATGACAGTGATTTCCACTGGTGAGAGGCACGCTGCAATCATTATGTAGGTCCCATACAACTATGGTAGGTATAGGACTTCTGGTGCTGCAGGGAACCAGCCTGCCCTGGTTGAACTTCAGTTTCTGGGAGTAAATCTCAGCACGAAAGTCTTGTCTCCCCAGCATTCAGCACAACTACTGCATTTAAAAGCTGGCCACACTGCAGCGGAGTCCATAACCCAACATGGGAGAGCAGCAAGGTGTGAAAACTGTACAGGAGGGACTGAAACACCAGAGCGCAGGAGGATTTAACCCTGGGAACCAGAGGCTCGGGACCTGGAGGCCACAGTGTGCTCAGAAATGTCCTCCCCAGGTATTCTACAGCCCCAAACCACACATCTGGGTGAAGGAGGAAGCCTCGTGGCTTCAGAGCAAGGCGCTGATTACCTCTAACTGCCTAACGCCAAAGGAAGGCAGGCGCTCACCAAGATGTCTATGGAGGGAGGCTGCACTGAGATGTAGATGGGGTTCAGCTCTGTCTTCTTGATGTTCTTAACACCCTGGATGTCGATGTCAAGGACACAGATCTGGTTCTGGGCTTGAACAGCCTGCACTGCACCTTTACTGGGGACAGAGGAAAGAAAGAAGGGGTCAGAGCATCCAGCCACAGCAGTGGAGGTTCGAGGTGTCCCCCTCAACAGCAGGTCTTCACCTCACAGGGCTCCTTTGTGTGCAAACCATGGCAGAAATGAAGGGAGAGTCTGCTCTGCTCTTGCTAGTATTTCCTTCCCTGAGGCTGGAGTGGGGACCTGCTGTCTCCTTCTAGACAGGCTAGCAAAGCCACATGAAAGGTGTGGAGATGGGCGATGTGTGACTATCGCATAAGCATAAGCAGTGTGGCTCAGGTATAGTCCATAAAGCTCCTGCCTTCAGCACGCACAAGGAGCAACACCATGGAGAACTTACTTTCTACAGAGATCCGCTGATTTCTGTACTCATGGGGCTCTCCTGAAGGACACTTGATGGAGATGAATGCTCCTACCTGGGCCTCAAGATGCACACTGAGATATTTAAGTGATAGTTCTTGTACATCATTGAAGATAGCATTTCTCCATCACAGGGCAACTGCCTCCAACTTTTTCTTCAGCACCTACATTTCTCCCTAGAAAAGCAGCGATGCCAGCCCTCTCCTGCTGCACTGCAGCAAACTGGACTAGTTACTGGGTAGCAGCCCCCTTAGGGGACTTCTCAGTCAGTATTTGCACTGGGTACAGGTTCTCCTTTAAGCCAGGGCTCCATGGCATGATGGACGGTATGAAGCAAAGCTCTCCAAGAGCTCAGAGGTGCAGGTTTTGAGGGAATGGAGTCAGCAGGTGATGCAACAGAAGCAGAGATTGAGAGAAAATGCTGCTCCACAGCCAGCCTTCAACTCGCTCAACTCCCTGCCCACCTCTCTGGTGGGCATCCCTCTGGACCTGAGCCAGGGGTGGTGCAGGGTGGTCATAGGACCCTGCACCACCAAGGTTTGCTTCCTGATGCCTTCTCCAAAGATGTTCTGGAAACAGACTCCCTTTTAACAAATGTTTCTGTGTTGTCCTATGTCCAAGGAAGGTCAGACCTCCTCCATCAGCTCTCACCACCCCCACTTCAGGGTCTTCAGCAGTAGGAGGGGAAAGCACCCATGGGTGTCCCACAGCAGCTGTTTTGTTTAGCAGGGTGTGAGCCAAGGAAGGTGTGACAGCACAGATGGAGAGTCCCAAGCCCATGGGTACCACAGCTATTCAACAGCTTGCTGCAAACACAGACAGAGGGGAAGAGGTAGCATGAGCAGAGGTGCCTCTTGGAGGAATAGGGAGCAAAGCCCAGATGGGGAAAGCTCTACAGACTTCTGAGAGCGTTAGAGCCCAGAACAGTCCTGGAGAACAGGGATGAGCAATGGACCAGCCTGAGGCAGTGATAGAATAGAATGATAGAACTGTTTTGGTTGGATGAGACCTTTAAGATCAAGTCCAACCATTAACCCAGTACTGCCAGGTCACTAAACCATGTCCCCAACACCACATCTCCATGTTTTTTCAGTTCCTCCGTGATGGGGACTCCACCATTGCCCTAGGCAGCCTGGGCCAGAGCTTAACAGCCTTTTGGGAAAGAAATTGTCCCTCATGTCCAACCTAAACCTCCCCTGGTGCCACCTGAGATCATTTCCCCTTGTCCAATCACTTGTTCCTTGGGAGAGGAGATCAACCCCACCTCACTCCAAACTCCTTTTAGGGAGTTTGAGAGAGCCATAAGGTCTCCTCCCCTCAGCATCCTCTTCTTCAGGCTGAACAACCCCAGTTCCCTCAGCTGCTACTCACCAGCCCTGTTCTCCAGACCCCTCACCAGTTTCATTGCCCTTCTCTGGACACACTCCAGCACCTCAATGTCCTTTGTGGAGTGAGGAGCCCAGAACTGAACACAGTATGTGGGGGTGACCTCACTGATGCCAAGTACAGGAGGACAATCACTGCTCCAATCCTGAGCCACTGATGCTGGCTGGTGGGGAAGAGCAGACAGACATGAAGCTTCCAGGTCTGGTCAGTGCAGCAGATCGACTATCTACAGAGGCACTGCTGTGATGGAGCCATGCAGGAGATAGGTCAGGAGGAAGGTCACCAGCCACCTCTAAGAGTCCCTCAACACAGGTCACAAACCCCAAGAGGAAGGAGAAAGCTGAAGTGAAGCCATGAGACCAATCTGTATCCTATACACATACAGATGTCTGCTGCCTTGCCTGGGTGAGCAGCAGCAAAAGCCCAGATCTGAGCCCTGCCCATTGCAAAGCCACAAAACCTCCCCAGATGGCTTGGGTTTGCCACTTGAAAGCTTCAGGTTTCATCTAGTGTCACAAGGTACCAACTGCTGCAACTGATCTACAAAGAGATAGTAGCTCTCAGAGCCCTGTGAAGGAGATCATAGAACTGTTAAGGTTGGAGAAGGACTCTAAGATCATCAAGTCCAATCATCAACCCAAGATCACCATGCCCACTAAACCATGTCCTCAAGTGCCATGTCTACATGTTTTTTCAACTCATGCCTGCACTCTGATTTCAGCCTCTAATTTAAGGTAGCTTAGAAGAAATTCTGGTTTCTGTGGGACTCTGAGTTAATTTCAGCCTCTCACTCTGCACACCCACCACCACAGACATAAATATGCAGAGGGGACCAAAGTGAGGGCCAGGGAGGAAAAGCACCTGAATAACAAGCCCAAGTATGTCATTTAATTGGGCTGAAGTCTCAGATTCCTGCAAAGTTCAAGGGACTTGGCTGAGGAGAGATGTCTTCTCAGCACCCACCCTAAGGAACAGGCACCAAAATCAAGTGCACCTACATATCAGGCATCAACAGAAAGTAGCCATCTCCTCCACAGTGTGTCTGGCTGGATTAAGGAGGACACATGTGAAGGACAGAAGGCTAACCTACACGGGATGAATCAGGAATTAGATAGCCTGAACTCAGTTTCTCTTTGGTGCTGAGTATTTGGAGGATGAGCTGTTAGGTTTTGTTTCTCTTGCTAAACCACTGACACCGGACCTGTCAAAGCTGGGGCAGAGAAGGGACTGTGCTCCTTCATTAGCCTTAGAGGGTGCATAGTCTGACCGCTGTGAGGCTGCCCTCAGCTGTGAGGACAGTGACACCTTGTGTGCGTCGTGTGGAAACAGCTATGTTACTGAAAGGCAAAATTCTCAGTGCACCTCCAGCACGTTCAATTTGGGGCCCTTATCATAGAATCATTAGGGTTGGAAAAGACCTCTAAGATGATCAAGCCCAACCATCAACCCAGCACCACCATGCCCAGTAACCCATGCCCCAGAGTGCCATATCTACATGCTTTTTGAACACCTTGGCACCTCCCAGAAGGAAACAGGAGGTTCTGGCTAAACATGAGGAAGGACTATTTTAATTTGAGGATGACTGATCACTGGCCCAGGCTGTCCAGATTAGTTGTGGAGTCACCTTCTTTGGAGAGATTCCAAACCCATCTGAACATAATCACACAGGGAAAACCTGTTCTGGGTGATCCTGCTTTGGCAGGGGGGTTGGACTACATGATCTCCAGAGTTCCCTTCCAACCCCACCATTCCATGATCTCCAAGAAATCCTGAAAAAAGCACATTCAGCTCTTTAGAAAGAAGAACAATCTCTTTAAGAACTCTAAGTCTTCCTAGCAAAGCATTCCAGGCCAATTTCTTTAAGGTAACTAATTAAGCATCTGAAGAAGCATTTCACTTTCCTCCTCAGCAGGTTCTTTCCTCCAGTGCCACAATTTTCTCACAACAATTACATAAGATACTTGACTTCTAATTAACATTGCAGCTCAACATTTTATTGATCCTCAGCCCCAATGCCAAGGGCAATGCTATTTTAAAACCCACCTCATTCTTGAAGCCCCACTCAAAAGGTGCCAGGTAATTTATCTGTTTATTGTTTGATGGCAGACAAAAGAGACATCATCTCCTGAATTCATCATATTCAGTCCATCAGGTAATGTAGGGATAAGGAGAATAAGTCTCCATTCTGGCCACTGCTCTATGCAAGCAGCTGGAAAATATTAAGGAGTGTAAATCATCTCTGTGTAAGAAAAGTTCTAAGTATATGAACCACTCCAGCAGCCCTCAAACAATGGAAGCTAAGAATTTCTTAATGCAATGATTACTTCATTTGATGAACAAACTCTCTGCAAAAGTTAATTTTGCTGTCCTAATAAAGCTGACAAGGACTCCACTACCAAAAGAAAGGAGAGTCTCTGTGTTTGAGGGAAATTAGTGGAGCCAAGTTAAAATACTGTTCCCTTCACCATCCTTTTAGCTGCCCAGCACCACTGCAGTTCAGCAGTGACAGCACCTGAACCACTTACCTTGTCCCATACAAGTTTCCAGAGAACTCTGCATGCTCAATGAATTCACCAGCATCAATTTCTTTCTGCATTTCCTCTCTGGACACAAAGTGATAATCTGAAGAGGCAAAATAGGAAAACCAGACAGAAATTAACAGCTTTGAAAGTAAAGTTCATGGTAGAAATGACACCCATGAAGGAAGTTAGGGAGAAACAATTTAAAATCCACTTTGGAGAATGCTGTTAGATTGCAGGTATCTCCTTCCTAACCAAATCTTCTCTCCACACCAACTGCCCAGACACCTGCCTAAAATCTTTTGGAGCTTTTTGTGTGGCCACAAAGCTGCTGCATCCCCTTTTTCATGTCCTTTCCCCTATCTGGTGCGGTGGGAACTCCCCACCTCCCCCTGTCCATTCCCACAGGTGTGGAAGACACTGGAGCAGGACTGCCAGAGCCTTTCATTTGAAAGTGTTTGTAATTAAAGACTAAAAGGGAACAAAGGGAGATGAAAGAGAACATTAAAAAATCAAACAAAAAAGCAATGTTTATCTTGTAAAAATTCCTCCCTTTTAATTCATAGTGAAACCTGTCAGAGGAAATTAACAAACCTCATTTGGTTCTCTCTGAAATACACAAACCAGAAAAGAGAAAAGCAGAGCAGCTGGGCACAAGCTATTCACACAGATAAAGACATCTCACTAAGCAGCTGCATTTCCCAAAGCCGTGGGCATTTTTGAGGGATCTCACCAGAACTACCTTGGAAAAATCAAGCCACTCAATGCCCAAATATGGACCAGGGTGCTTAAACTGAGAGTCCTGCTTTGAAAACCTCAGCCAGCATGTCACAGAGATGGCATCTAGGAAAGAAAGCTGGCAGCATGTGCTCTGCTAATGCTAACACTTCACTACTTGGTTGACTTTTGTTCTGCACAGCCCAACTCTCTTCATTACCTTCTTCAAGGCATAGCACATGGTGCACAACAGTTGTAGATGGCTTCAGTCTCACTGCCACTGAGATGAAGAGCAGAAGTGTGTTTGTGGATTTAAAACACACCTACACTCCCAAATATATAATCACTGAACATCTGCCTCAGGAAATGAACCCCACAAACACAGAATCAGATATTAGGAAGGTATTATTACTTTTGAAGATGGTGAGACACTGAAACAGACTGCCCAGAGAAGTTGTGGATGGGGTCCTTCACAACCTGGTCTAACAGGAAGTGTCCTTACCCAGGGCAGCAGATTGGAACTAGATGATCTTTAAGGTTCTTTCCAACCCAAACCATTCTGTTTGGATTGGAAACCAATCCCTTGTCTGCTGGAGGGATTCATGCAGACACTTCACAGAAAAAGTCATGGTCAGAGGAATTATTTACTGAGTTTGAGGGGATAGGCCCAGCTGTAGCACACTCACCTTTTCCATTTACTTCTCCAGGTCTTGGCTTTCTTGTGGTATCTGTCAACATAAAAAAAAAAAAAAAAAAAACAAATCCTGGTAAATGTTCATGGTATCAAAGAAATAAAACCACAGACACAGTAGATTAACCCAATCAAGGATTGAATTGATCATCTATGATCTGTTCAAAATAATCTAAGCTTCAGGAATTGGGCAGTGTAACACACAATAACATACATGCCTGGTCTGGTTTTGCTGGGACAGAATCCCAGGCCAGACATGGATGCAGGTCATTGGCAGTTTGGAGTCAGCCAGGACAGTGACCCAAGCTGGCTACAGGTGTATCCCATGGCAGAAACACCATGCTTACTGTAAAGAAGGAAGTTTGTGGAGAAAGAGGAGCCTCCAGCTTGAGCTCCCTTCAGGACAGTGACCCAATCCTTTCCCTGTCCCCCCATCCTTTCCCTACTCTTGGAAGGCTGATTTCCCATTTAGTGTGAACCTTCACTGGGCTGAGTATAACCTGGTTATACTTTATATTAGTATCAGTTCTCTTGCTTCATTAAACCCATATCCAGCTCAACCCATGGATCTGCTCTCCTTTTCCTGATCCTTTCTCTGCTAGGGAGGAGTCATTTGGTAACAAAGCAACTGCTGCAGTTTAGCCCTGGACATGGACTAAACATAGACAATCGTGAGTCCTAAATAACCTGAGCACAATCAATGAGGATTGTTAGGGCCTAAGCGTCCAGTGGGGAGGCTGGGCTCAGTTTCCAGCTCTGCATGCCTGTGTAATCCTAGAGCTGTTACTCAAACCTCTGCCTCCATCAAGGGAATTAGAGGTGCCCTACTTCACTCTGGTCTTCATTTTAAAAGATTGTGGCAGCACCTACAGACACAAAGGGCAAATCCCTCCACAAGGCAGATGAACAAATGCTTTTGATGAGTTTTTTTTGGTGGATAAAACCTTTGGACATCCTGGAAATTGTTCACATTAAGATTATTTTAAGCACAAGCTCTCCATTACAAAAAGGGCCTGGTGGTGATCACAGAGGGTAACACTGATTATTTCATTTAGGACAAGGAGCTAACCCAACACAGAGCTCTGATCACCTGTAAGCTTTTATAGAGCACTACCTGTCAAGGTCTAAGTGGTCAATGCAGATGTAGGGAAAAAAAACAAAACAAAACAAAAAAAAAAACCACCCACCAAGAGGAAATCTTAAGGAAAACAGTTAAGCTTTAGTTTGGAGTGAGATGAGATTCAGCTGAATTGAGAGTACAGGACGGAACAACACAAAAGGAAAGATAGTTTTGCTTCGCTAAATTTTAATACCCACGCTAAAACAAATCTGGATCTCACAGAGCTCAAAACAAGGATTTCTGCAGTATCCAAAGTGTTAGGATAGATTACAAGGAGAGGCTGAGAAACCTGGGGCTGCTTAGCCTGGAGAGGAGCAGCCTGAGAAGCTTCTCAATGCTCATCAAGATCTAAAGGGTGGTGGGCAAAAAGATGGGGCCAGACTCCTGTCAGTGGTGCCCAGCTACAGGACAAGGGGCAATGGCACAAACTAGAATCAAGGAGGTTCCATCTGAACATGGAGAAAAAATTCTTTGGTGGGAGGGTGCTGGAGCCATGGCTCAGACTGCCCAGAGGTTGTGAAGTCTTCTCTGGAGAGATTCCAAACCCACCTGGACGTTGTGATCCTGGACAAGCTACTGTGAGTGACCCTGCTTTAGCTGGTGGGTTGGACTAGATGAGCTCTGAGGTCACCCCCAAGCTGGGATTCTGTGACAGTAAAAATCACTTTGGTAACTTACTTAGAAAACTTGCAGAACTCTAGGGAGAATCAGGTGAGCAAGCTGTGGACACAAACCATACTTTGAGGGTAACCTTTCAAGTGTCACTCAAGGAGACAACCTGCACAACAGGCCAGAAAATCCTCTGTGTTTACTGTGTTGTGATGCAGGAGGCTTTCAGCACTGCAGGCAGGTGTGAGTGGCTAGTCAGGGGTTAACATTACAGGGAACAGTCTCAGATGGGAAAAAAAGAACTATTTTTAGCCATCACTCAAGTGACCAACATCAAAAAAATTCATTAAAACACCACAGCTTTGGCAGAAGAAGGAACCTAAACAGGTGATGGGGCAAGCTGTTCCACTGACTGATATGGCAGTGAGCTGGGCTTCACAAAACTTTTATTTTTAAATGAGACTCTGCTGTTCAGCCCCTGGGCTGTTAAAATCCCCATCAGCTCCTGCAGGTGGGTGGAAAGAATCAGCTTCTGAAACACAGGTGTGGGAGGATTTTGTTACTTTCAGAGTCAAGGATCACTCAGCAAAATCTCATCACCTCTCTGAGCTGTGTTGAGAGGTGTGAGGAGTCACCAAATATGTGCTGTTCCTGACAGCTCCTAGACTTGAAATTCAGTGCCAGTAGTAAAAGGCACCCTAACTTATTTCAGCATCCCAAAGAGCCCACAGACAGACAGGGCACAGAAGACTTCTTTGGGGCATGAATACAGCTACAGAAGCTGACTCTGGGGTCACAGCCCTTCCACAGAGACACAGAGATACTCACGGGAGACGCTGAAGCCAAAGATGTTATCATAATCTTTAAGCAACTTCTTTAACAAAGTGCTCTTGCCTGCACCTGATGGGCCACTCAGAACCACTGGTCTCGGTCCCTGCATGGCTGGAAAGACAGAAAAGTACATTTCTGGTTAGAAACATCCATGAGAAAACACAGCTGTGGATTCCCAGAGGTGCTCATCCCCACTAAGCACTGTCTATCCTTCACCCCCGAGTACGAATTTCTGCAGGCAAATCTGAAATGGCAAGAAACCACAAGCCTGGAGCTGACAGGAGGTGACTGAGAGAGCAGGATATAGCAGGTAATTCAAAGAACTGTTAAATCAGCAAATTGGCTGCAGCCAGTGGGAGCTGCCAGCTCTATGCTGCTGCAAAAGATCCAGGCTGGCAGCTCTGAGCACTTGGCCTCTGCTGTCTGCTTTCCAAAACAATGTCCACCAGCAATGCAGCAAGACAGCTTCACCTTACCTTGCTGCTGGCCCCGATTCTTACCTGGGGAGCAAGTACCTCAGAGAAATAAAAAAGGTGTAATGCTGCAGTGTGAGTTCTTGTTCTTAAGGGACCAAGGTTAAACTAAATCTAAAGGAAGAGGAAACTGGATCCAGTTGCCACTAAACAGGGCTAACTCAAGCCAGTTCTGTCCTAGCATTGTTCTCTGTCCCTCTAGGACCCAAATTCTAGAGAAAACTTTCTCTGACAGGTGGAAAATGCTGTCTGTGCCCACTGGCATCTGCAAGCATCATGGGACACCCGCACATGCTGGGTAATGCCACCTTAATACTTGTTCTTACTGACAGATGTAGTCCCAGCAGCTTCCTTTTCATGGGGAGAGGATTTACAGGAGACATTGGCAAAAAAAGAAAAGGCAGAAATCAGCCAGTGTTACCCACATGCAGCTCTGAGTGAGGGATGGGATGCCCAAGAGATTACCACACCTCTTATGTTGCTCATTTGCATCCTCACAAGTACAAACCGCAAGCCTGAGATGCAGAGTTAAATGTCTCCTATCAGTGCAGATATAAATATCCACACTCAAAGTCTTTATCACAAGTAGACAAAGTGCTGAAATCTTGACCAGAAGCTCATTTTGTCCTCCACCAGTAAACTCCAAAAGCCTCACAAGAGTGGTCTGGGAAAGAAACATGCTCTGGATTTTATTTCCATTTTACCTGGAGCTCCAGGAAAACTCCAGCTCAAGGTGTCTCATAGCAAGAAAACAAAAAGGCAGCCTGAGGCTGCACAGACCTTGCTGCAGCAGTTCACTCAGCCAGAGAGAAAAAAAAGAAAATCACAGAATCATATAATGGTAGGAGTTCAAGTGACCTCTGAAGATCATAGAGTCCAACCCCTGCTGCCAAAAGTGGGTGTCTTCATGTGCCTGCCTCTCTGAGGAGGAAAAAATGTTAAGTATCAACATGTGAATAAAGAAGAAAATCAACAGCAATTCAGCAGCTTCTGCACCAGAGGTGATGAAGAAAGACGGACAAATCAAACAACTCCCTTCCCCCACCCCCCCTTAATACAGTGACTTTCTGGAACAAAAAAATCCCCTAGAAATATGGGATTTTTTTGTTTTGTTTTAACCTAATGGGCTGGGCGTGACCTGAGGAGCAATCAGCTGACAGACAGCATAATGCCTTTCCATTTTAAATTAGATCATAGCAATATCATAGCAATGTCACTCCGACCTTACAGATCACTTTTTAAACAGCCTTAAGCCAAATGCTGCCTCTTACAAAATCAGCTGTGGATGGTGAGGCAGGCTAATCCAGCCAGGCTGCCTCCCTGACCCTGAGCTGGATACCTCCTTATCCCTAAATCCCCTCTGCACTCATCAGGCAGCACTGCAGCTTTCCCTCTGCTCCCCCGGGACGCTTTCTGCTTGTCTGAGCAGAGTTTATCCCAGTCTGCACAAAATGATGAGGTATTAATACACAAAGACTGAGTAGATGCCAGAAGACAGCTCAAGTTGGTGTAAGAAAAGAGCCACAGAGCGCCACCAAGATCAGCCATTTGGGGTTGCTCACCTGGAGAAGAGAAGGCTCCAGGGAGACCTTCTGGTGGTATTTCAATGCTTAGAGGGCCTGGTAAGATGGGAACAGACTTTTCAGTAGGGGCTGTTGTGACAGGACAAGAGGTGATGTGTTTACACTAAGAGGGAGATTTAGACTGGAGAGAAGGAAGACAGTTTTTATGCTGAGGGTGGTGATGCCGTGGCCCAGGCTGCCTGAAGAGGTGGCAGAAACCACATCCTTGGAACCATTTCAGGTCAGGTTATCTGGGGATCTGAGGAACCTGTTCTAGGTGCCAATGTCCCTGCTGAGTGCAGGGAAGGTTGGACTAGATGAGCTTTAAAGGCTCCTTCCAACCTAACCCATTCCCTGATTCTCCAAGGACCAGTCCTACCTATACATGGCCATGGTGCCGGATTAGGCTCTCCATCATCTGAAGAACACAACAGGGCTGAATAAACTCTAGGAAGTCCTTCTGGGGACCTGTGCTAACCCCTTTAACGCCTCAGCTCTGATAATTTCCAAATATCACAAGTTTTGCCTAAATGTTCGATACCAAAAGAGCAAAGCTCATCCTCCTGCACCTCCTCACCAGCAAAATGCTGGTGCTCACAACAAGGAAGCAGGGGAGCCCTTGGTGGATTGTTTAAAGCATCTCTTTCTCTTCTGCCCCATCAATGGCTCTTGCCTACAAAAATAAAATGACTGAGCCTTGACCACTGCTTGTGAAACACTCCAGGAAAAAAAGGAGCTACATGAAGTTACTCACCCTCCTTTCAACACATCTGCTCCCAACTTATGCTCCTTCATCACACACCAGCTTCCCTGGCCACCACCAGAAGCCCCCCATCCATGACATCTGGACGTCAACACAGGCTCTGTCACAAACATAGCTTTCTCTTCACCATGATCTGACTATGCCAGCAAGAACTGCTCCAGATGAAAAAGTCCCTGTCCCCTACCTGCAGACCAGGACATACATCCCATCCTGAGGAAAAAGCGCTTTCACTTCTCCTCCCTCAACATTTCAGCCACCCTCCACAGGCACTGACAGGAAAAGGGGACTTGAAAGCTGGCCAAATCACTCACGACCATTTCATCCATTCCCAGACAGGAAAGAGGGAGGAAGAGCAGGCAAAGCACTGTCTGGGAGCAGGCTCCAATGCTTCCTTACCTTCTGCTTTCACTCCCTTCCTGCCAAGGTACAAAGCTCAGCTCCTCACAGCAGGGACAGGCTCACACAGGAGGCAGCCAGCAGAAGCTGGGCTATTTGTGAGCTGCCCAAGCCTTAATTACCCAGATGCAATTTTAAGATGGCCAATGAAGAGCACTCACTGGTCTTTAATCCCCTCTCGTAGTTTCTCCTCCACTCCCTGCTCTCCTGCTAGCAAAGCCACAGTCAGACACCACTGCTGGGTGCCACCATGTGGTGGCCTGGCCTTGGGCAAAGAGCTGAAGGGTGCCTGTCTCTGCACACCACCTCTCGGGCCACACATCCCCTGCAGACAACGTAACAGTACACAGCTTGTTATCTTGTGGTACCTTCTGGGTGAGACCACCAGCTTGTTCAAATTGGAGATGGCCTTGGAGGGTCTATAGCTCACCATTCTTCTACTGTGGTGCTACCAACACCAAGAACTGATGGGCTCTTAGATGACATCAATGTATATCAGGCATAAAACCCAAGATATGATGCTGCTAAATTCACATAGCACCCAACAGTTACCCAGCAGTTGTACAGCTGAGGTAGTTCTTCTAGAAAATCCCTCAGCCTTGTTTTTAGCCAGGATTTCAGCCTGGAATCACAAAATTGTTTTGCTTGAAAGAAATCTTTAAGATCATCAAGTCCAACTGTTAACTCAGATCTACAAAGTCCACCACTAAACCATGTCCTTCAGCACCACATCTCCATGGCTTTTAAATCCCTCCAGGGCAGGGATTCCACCACTGACCTGTGCAGCCTGGCACAGGCCTTGACAAACCTTTCAGGGAAGTTTTTCCTAATACCCAACCTAAACCTCCCCTGGCACAACTTGAGGCCTTTCCCTTTTGTCCTATCACTTGCTGCCTGGGAGAAGAGACTGACTCCCATCTGGCTCCAACCTCCTTTCAGATAATTGGAGAGTGCCAGAAGGCCTCTCCTCAGCATCTTCTTCAGGCTGAACAATCCCAGTTCCCTCAGTTGCTCCTCACCAGCCCTGTTCTCCAGACCCCTCACCAGCTTCATTGCTCTTCTCTGGACCCACTCCAGCACCTCAATGTCCCATTTGTTGTGAGGGGCTCAAAACCCCTTTTCAAGGTGTGGCGTCACCAGTGCCCAGTACAGGCCCTGTCCTGGTCCTACTGGTGACACTATTGCTGGCACAAGCCTCCTGCAGACAATGTTCCTCTCCTTTAGGACTGAAATCCACACAGCTCTTGCCTCCAGCCACTGCTTCACCTCAGGTCACCAGTCAAGCTACCACGCACAGAGGTGACAGGGAAACGTCTTCTCCTGCTCACATCAAGCTAAACCCAAGCCTCCAAACGGCACCTGCAGGGTGCTGGAGTCTGCAGGGTCTGTGCCACCCTGGTACTGGTAGGTGCTTTTCTTCCTGAAAGAGCACTGCTGAGGTGTCAGGGTATGATGGAGATGCTTTCCTTTACCTTACTCCCTTTTCCCCTAAAATACTCAGAACTACAGTGAGAAAAGCCATGTGGGTTGTGATAATAGATCTCACTTCTTTGGCAAACAGGCTAAAAATAAACCAGAAGGCTTGCAGGTGGTTCCTCTCCAAACATGTCCCTCCTCTTTTCCTGGAGATGTGAAAAGGAAAACAAGATTTAATTTAGAGGGGGGAAAAAAAGGCCATTTCCACTGTCAGATGAAGGACTGGGCCCTCGTGGGCAGCAGATGGCAAACACTCATCTGGCAAAATGGGAATCTCTGCCAGTCCAGAGCAAATCCAAGTCCCACAGAGCATTTCTGGAAGGCACCCACCACAGTGCAGAATTTTGGGGCAGATGCTTGAGGCTGGAGAGGCAAGGATGAAGATGTAACGGAAGGCTGACCAGGGACAATTTCTGCCCCAAGATGTGAGAAAAGCCTACATAGAATTCCTCACCTTCCAGATTTGATTAAACACATGCCCTGACCCCAAGGAATTGCTCCCAAGAATGAGCCAGGCTGAACCCCCATACTCCTGCCCTCTGGGTTTCTCCACTCCACTAGCCCTGCCCTCTGCTTCCTCCAGCAACCTGAAGCCCTCAAAAACCACAAGAAAAGCACACACACA